>CM067364.1:2341500-2429000 GCA_034401795.1 Chaetoderma sp. LZ-2023a
CATGGCGTCCAATAGTTACAACGATATGGAGTCAAGACATCGCGTGCTGGGTAGCATTGCACACTGGGTAGCCTTGCATGCTGGGTAAGGTCAACATAAATCAACAGGCATCTCATATCTCGTGCATAATTTCCTCTGTTTAATGGGACATGAAGACTTTAAAGACTATGGTGGACATTGGAACAGTTATAACAATGACATAAGACAGATTAATAACAATTGAATTCATTGAATTATATACCTTGTCTGGCAGTAATTCTAGGAAGTGGAAAATTCAATATAATTATAGTAAAAATAAAATAAATAATAAAATGAAAATGTTTTTTAAATGGTAATGCTAACCATTGCGTGTTAGTCCAACTGGAAGGTGTGAATTCGCGACTCTAGGATTCCCATGAAAGTCAAGGTGCACACATACTAGTGCAGCTGATATAGTGGAGCTGGTAAAGTAGTGAAAATGCCAAAAATCGTTCAAAATGTGATAAAGAAAATAGAATCTATCAAATATAGACGTCTAGTGGTTAATAATGTCCCACCGATTTCAGATACTAGAATTACTTGAAAAACTTACTAACTTAACTGGACAATGTCCTAACGATTACAAATTAGCACATATTAGTTCTCTATGCATATGGATATTTACTGTACAGCCTTCGCGCTCAGCAAAGATAGCGTTGGTGTGGGGATGACGTCATGATCTCGTGAAATCTCGCTCTCATTGCGAGAAGAGGGCCCCGCCCAGGAGACAAACCAATCCCATGTTTACGATGGTATAATTCTTCGTATTATTTGTCTATTGTTGTTCCTTAGGATCCAATATGTTAGTTATAATATTATAATAGGCTTTCAAATAAAGTCCACTTTTACCCATCCCGGAATTGTCCTTTAAGCAAGAAACTCGAGGGGATGGCGAAGGGCGGGTGAGCATACACAAATTCGGTACAACCAGAGTGGACCCGCTTAGATATGTAGATAGCACAGTCCAGCGGATAAGACTGATAAAAGATGGCCAATCCAGATGAAGTGGTTTGCAGTGCTGGCCACCTAAGCACCAGGGTTGTACCAGCGACGCGGAATATGTTCTCTCGCAATCATCCCGTGGGACCGCTTATAAAGAAGAGCATGCTTGCATCTGCCCGCCTGTTGGAGCATGCGTGCGTGGACCCGCGCACATGATGTAGTTATCACTCATAGACAAATGGAAAGATTATTTAATACTACGTCAATTAGTACTTATTTGAGATAGTGACAATAAAGAAATAAAATAAGATCTTACTTTATATTGCAATTTAACTAAAGAGCCATTCACGTTTATATTCCGAGACATCATTTCTTATAATCTCAGTATCATTGGAAGCAACTGACCAATACAACGAATCTTTCCCGGTTTAGCTATGCCCCGCCCATCACTAGCTAAGCTCCACCAACACCTCGCTCGTGTTGCGATCAATCGATCCCTGAACTCCCTGACTATCAATTTCCAGAAAACTGTATAGGTAAGCTGTTAAATTTATTGAAACTAATTTGACTGGGCGACCAGTCCAACTAGTTTTAAATTATTCAACATAATGTATCTTAAATGGTAAAGACATACAATTCGTATAACGTGTCGGACTCATCCTACACGTCACGTAATTGATTATGACGTCTTATAATGGATGGATAAACATCGAAAGGTGCATTGTCAAGAACCCCTAATCAGAAAATATATTTAAGGTTACCTTACTCAAGAAAGCGTATGCGATCTGCGGATTCAGTAATATCCCATGCATTTCCAAAGCCACCTAGTGCTTCCGAGCCTTTAACGAGGACAGCAAACAAGCCAGCAAGCATAATGCCTATCTGAAACAGAACACATTGCTCACCTTATATTAGCGCAGACACCGATGTGGTTGAAGGGAGTGGGGTGGGTGGGGTTGGGGTGGGTTTAGATCGGCCCTGTCCTATGGCTTGTGGTTATAATTTACCGACCACGTTTTACATGAGTGCTCGATCAATGGACCTTTCCATTTTTAGCCATGCCCCGCCCATCTCTAGCTAAGCTACACCCACACCTCGCTCGTGTTCGGATCGATCGATCTCTGAACTCCCTGACTATCAATTTCCAGAAAACTGTAAAGGTAGGTTGTTGAATATTTTGAAACTAATTTGAGTGGGCGCTGTTGCTGCCCATGGGCAGCAACAGCGCCCAGTCAAAGTAGTTTCAAAATATTCAACAGCATGTTTATTAGATAGTAGAGACACAATTCTTACAACGTCTCGGACTATTAATAACGTAGGCCGAGTTTGCCTTAACCAGCCCTATGAATAAGGTAGACTGACGCTCCTGTGACACTTAAGTAGCCCTGTGCATAATGTATCCTGAGTCTACTATGACCCTCAACCAGCCCTGTGACTGATATGTGCATGGACATGATGGGCCGACCAGTCCAATCATGTCTATCAAAATTCTCTCACTGGCCCGGTTGATGGTTATTGGTTATCAGTCAGAATGCAGGCTTCATAGAGCATCATTCTAATTTACAGATTTTCTAGGGTAGAATCTCCAAAGCCTAGACGAGACAGATGTGAGAGGGCATCAATCACACCCACCCACAAGCCGCCACACCTAAAGATTTTACCCAGGCCGACAACTAATAGCTTTTGATTTCCATGTTTGCTCGGCCATTTATAGATGCATCCATTTCATTTTAATCAAACTCTCTTGCTGTCCTAGTCTAGATAATATTTGCTATGTGTCGGCTCAATAGACCTGTTGGTTTCAGACAAGAATTTGTTTTGTAAAGTTGCAAAACCCCGCAGAAAATCTAAGATCCAGTTCATTCGACCAATTCGATTCGTTTAGTGATGGACACTAGTGTTTATGTTATAACAAACAGCATGTCTACGCCTGGTGCGGCCTCCTGAAGTTACAGACTAATGACACATCAGATGGAATAATAAAAATAATAAACAAAATAATATTTCTAGTTTTCGAGTCAATTATCTTCGCTCTTGGAAGCCTAAAAATTAAATAAATAAAATAAAGGAGAAATTAATTACAAGGGAAAAAATGCAAAAAAATGACCAATTTTTGTTTTTGGTATGGATTACCTCCCTTTACCTGTTGAAGTTGATTGAGACAACTAAATCTGGGCCAAACAAAATTCATAAATTTCTCCTTTATTTGACATTTGATGGCCTTTTCCTTGATTTTGGGTCGGATGTGTGACTACGGATTCTTGAAGGATGCTAAGTTTCAACATGATCTGCAGAAACCTTAAGGGGAGTCGCTATCAGAATATCACTCTCATACATTTCCTATGGGGCATTTTGGGCGCAGATAAGCGTATTCCTCGGAAATTATTCACTGGATCTAAAAGAAAAATAAAAACATCCCAGGCCCTAAGGTATACTGAAAGTGTCTCAAGTTTGGAGGCTAGAAATCGCAAATAGTACTCAATGGACCAGGAAAATATGTAGGTGTCAGATGCGGGCCAACAGATGCTAGAAGTCCGTTAAGCTTCTCCATGATCTGCAAGAAACTCTATGACGAGTTGCCGTCCGAATAGCACTCCCTTATATTTCCAATTGGACTTTTTGGACAAGAAGACGTGGAATTCTCGGGAACCATACACCAGATCCAATTTCTGTAGATGATCTATACATGCCTGGTGCGTACTAGAAATGTACCAAGTTTAGATATGATATTTCCAAAACTGGGTCATTTTTCATCAAATCAATTTGCAATACATTCCCTATTGACATATTTGTCTACGATACAAAAATCTCAATATCTCATTAACCGCTTGGGATATCGGAGCTCTGTAAATGGTGTCTGAGAGGCAATTCCGCCCCAGATCAGGCGATCTAAATGCTGAAACAATCCGACCATAATCCGGTCATCTATCAGCAAATCATAGAAATACAGATTTGCAACAATAGAAATGCTCACTAACGATTTAATTTTGGTAAGCAATAGTATCCTCTGGTATTTAGGGATGTCAAAAATGTCAACCCTCTGACAGCGACAGAAGTAAGAATTCTCATGATGCCAAATAATTGTATTTATGCAGCATTTTCCAAATAAAAATGGGCACTGAACTGAAAATATTTTTTGGGTCAACTTGCGGATCAATAGATCCTAGAAATATCTTAGGTTTCTAGATGGTTCGGAAAAAATCCTAGGAACAGTCGCTGACCGAATATTGCTCCCATACATTCCCTATGGGACATGTAGGGAACGGAAATGCAGCTTTCTGAAAGGTCAACATGTTCGCCAATGATTTTATTTTATTAATCAATAGTAGTATAATGTATCTACGTATATGCCAAATATCAAGCATCTGACCAACATAGAAATATTAATTATCTTGATTTAAAGAACTTGGGCTTATGCCGGATTCTCTCAAAAACAGGTCACCAGACCCAAACGAATATTTTGGGTCAACATGTGGGTCAAGACACGCTAGACATTTTTCCAGTTTCAAGATGATAGCGGCAAAACTCTAGGAGCAGTCAGTATCCGAATATTGCTCTCAGGCATTTCCTATGGGTACATGATGGGCACGGAAATGCCGTCGCTGAGTTCTGAATGGTTAGCATGTTCACTAAGGATTTTATTTCAAACTAAAAGGTCAGCTTGACACGAAGGATAAAATAAAGTGTGTCTTCTAACATGATCTTTGAAGTTACATGATGAAGGGCATGTAACTTATGCCGCACATGAAAACTGGCAAGCTTTACACGTGAATGGCTTTGATCCCAAGGGGGATATTAAAATTTTCATTGGAAAATTGTTTAGATCTTTCAATGTTCTAGAATCTGGCCTGGTTTGAAGAGAACCGGAAGAAAACTGTAGGAGAAAACACTGTTCCAATATTGCTCCTATAGGTTTACTATGGAGATATATGGCACGGAAAAGCTGATTTTCTCGAAAACTGTTGGTCGGATCAACTTTAAATGTGACACCAAATCAAGTCAATGTAATACGTAGAGATTCACCAAATTTCAAGTCGATCGGAGCAAAACTCATTTTGGCGGGCATTTTGAAGGACATTTCTTTTTTTTTAAAGTTGTTTTTTTTACCGTGAGTTCATTTCTGCAATTTTCTTGGTCATTTTGACCCCCAAAAGGTGCGCCTTTGTCGTCATTTTTCCCCAAAAAAAATTTCCACAAAAATCTTTCAAAAAATTGTTATTTAATTTTTCGTTCTGAGTTCATTTCTGCAAAAAACCCGAAAACTGGTATTTTCAGATTCTGTACGCAGACTTGAAGTTGCCTTGGACTTATTTTCATGGCGGCCGTTGTTTTTTTTCTAAAAAAATAATCATCAGTGGTAACATGCTACACAAGTATGGTAGTGATCCGATCAAAAGCCTAGGTGTAGTAGCACTTCAAACATTTGAAAATCCCCATACATTTCCTATGAGACCTTTTCCATGTATTGGGAGGTCAAATGTCTGGCGGCCATTTTGAAATTTTTTTTTAAACAAATGGCCAGTGGTAACATCCTCAGCATATATGGTGGTGATCCGTTCAAAACTCTAGGTGTCGTAGCAGTTTAAAGAACATCCCAATACATTTCCTATGGGATTTTTTGCCTATTCAAAGGTGGATGGCTTGAAAACTATTGGGTGGATCCAAAATAAAACCAATAGCAATGCAAGTTGACCAAGTTTTGAGCTGATTCTGTGGAAAGTGTAGGAGGAGATGGGTGACAAAAGTCTTGAGAATAATAATAATAATAATAATAATAATAATAATAATAATAATAATAATAATAATAATATGAAGTTGAAGTTGCTGAAGCAACTTCAAGTCTGCGTACAGAATCTGAAGATCGTAGGCTAGGAGATGCTAGAAAACTGTTCAATTTCATGATCCGCCAGAAACTCTAGGAGGAGTTGCAGTCTGAGTATCACTGCCACTGCCATACATTTCATATGGGTCTTTTTGGTCAAGGAAAATGGGATTTCTCTGAAACCATACACCAGATCCAATTTCTATAGTTGGTCTCTACACGCCATGAAGCGTACTAAGAGTGCATCAAGTTTAGAGGTGATAGTTTAAAAACTGGGTCATTTATCATTAAATCAATTTTCAATACATTCCGTATGGAAATAGTTGTCTATGTTACAAATATCAGGATATCTCATGAACCCCTCAAGATATCTGAGTTCTGTAAATGACGTCTGAGAGGCAATTAACTTGCGAAACGATTCGACCATAATTCCGTTATTTATCGGCAAATGGTGCCAAAAAATTGTGCTTATGCAAGATTTGCTAAAAAAAACGGTCATCGGACACAAAAAATATTTTGGGTCAAGAGGCAGCTCAATACATGCTAAGGTCTGTAAAGTTTCAAGATGGTCAAGGAAAAACTCTAGGAGAAGTCACTATTCGAATAGGCCACGGAAATGCGGATTTCCGAAAGGTTTATATGTTAGCTAACGGTTTTATTTTGTTATTCTATAGTAGTATGATTCATCTGACCGAATATTGCTCCCATACATTTCTTATGGGCCTTTTTGGTCAAGGAAAATGGGATTTCTCAGAAACCATACACCCGATCCAATTTCTAGTGTGCGACTCTAAATGCCCCGAGGCATACTGAGAGTGTATTAAGTTTAGAGGTGACAGTTCCAAAAGTGGGGCATTTATCATCAAATCAGTTTCCAATTCATTCCCTATGGAAATATTTGTCTATGTTACAAAAATTAGGATATCTCATGAGACGATCATGATATCGGAGTTCTGTAAATGGCGTCTGAGAGGCGATTTCGCCCCGGAACATCCGGATCAAATCAGCCAACATTTCAACCATAATTTCGTAATCTATCAGCAAATCACGGAAATATTGCCAGTGTGCGGATTTGCAACAACAGAAATATTAATTTGTTCACCAACGATTTTCTTGCTGAAGACAATAGGAGCATCTTGTCTATAGGCATGCATCAAATTACAACACTCTGATCATCATAGTTATAAAAGTTATAACGATGCCACAAAATTGCATTTATGCAGCATTTTCTTTAAAATGGGTGACCGGACCCAAAAAGTATTTTGCATCAAGATGCGGGTCAACAGATGATATACGTATATTACGTTTCAAGACGATTGAGAAAAAGCTCTAGCAGCAGTTACTGACCGAATATTGCTCCCATACATTTCTTTTTGGTCAAGGAAAATGGGATCTCTCAGAAACCATACACCCGATCCAATTTCTAGTGTGCGACTCCAAATGCCCCGAGGCATACTAAGAGTGTACTAAGTTTAGAGATGATAGTTAAAAAAACTGGGGCATTTATCATCAAATCAATACATTCCCTATGGAAATATTTGTCTATGTTACAAAAATCAGGATATCTCCTGAACCGCTTATGTTATCGGAGTTCTGTAAATGGCGTCGGAGAGGCAATTTCGGCCCAGATCTGCGGAATTAAATCCTGAAACGATCCGGCCATAATCCCGTCATATATGGGCAAATGATGCCAAAAATTGTGCTTATGGCGGATTTTCTCAAAGAGCGGTAATTGTTTCGCGTCGCTCCATGTCGAAGGCCGGTGGAACACATTTGCCACCTTGGTCGAACCCCACCGTGTCGTCCCAACTGTTTGTGTCAGCGGTATGACGATCCATATTAATTTAGAACACGGACAAGATGGGAACAATAATTAAACAGTCACAGAATTTATAACACTATACAAACAATTTTATACGTTTGACAGTGAATGAGCACAATAATACACAACATAGAGCCTGGCCGGTGTTCTTTCTATGTGGCTTCACTGGAGGTACCACACAGATCCTTGTATCCGCAGAGGTATCCCCGTAAGAGAGCATGGCAACGAGATCACTGGTTAGTTTAATATAAACTAGTATAACCCTAACACACAAACAAAGAGAATATTGTTGTTGCAGGAGGAAAGTGCCTCGCACGGGCCTCCATCACAGGAAAATGCCTTCAACGCCGAAGTGGAGGAAAAAGAGTTGCCGAAAAGGGTCACTCTTTTGTTCAGCAGAAAATGCTAAGTGCTGAAAATCCTAGTGAAGCTAAAGTTATGTTGTTGCACGCTGGTTTACGTGAAGACGGGACAAACGATTTCCGAAAAATTCACAGGTCACCGTCTTATGTAGTTCCAAAGTTGCTGCATTGGTAGTTGCCGCTTTATTTATACGGGCCTTCTGCTACATAGTAACCTACCATTTAGGTGTTAGCAACGAAAACAAGCTTTGGCCGCAAGTGGCAGGGATTGCTACCTAACTTTATGTGTTTATCCATTGGGCGCAGATGCTCAGTTTCATGTAGGTCGCCCCGCATAGCGTCTACCTCCAAGGGATAGCGTGCGTACATGTTACGGAACAAAGCTCCAGAATCAAATAACGATCCGGTTACCCGCCCCCTCCCCCCCCCCCCCCCCCAACCACATATAACATCACAAGATGAGTTTTACAGTTCACATAAGCAAATATTAAAAAGCACCATCTCATTTATGGTGGGGATGGAGAGATGGATATCCACCGCTAGCGTCCTTCCCGTGAGGGCGTGATGGGATCCAAGGCTCCACCCAGACACTACAATGAATTGGATTGAGATCTGCATCTCATCCGTCACCGCGTGCTACGGAGTGAACAGTTGATCTGTCGTTAGGGGTATTTTCCATGTTGCCCAGAGATGCACTGCAGGCCGGTTTTACACATTTTAATTTATATATTATTATTTCACAGTGCTTCCTACTTGGGCAGGGGATCTACCTATTAAGTATCCGAAGATACGGGGGTGGGGGGTGGGGGTGGGGGGGACGTGTATGTAAATCGGCACTTTAACTATCACCGCTCGGAAACCTCCGATAGTTTCCCAGGGTCGGATCCTGTCAATGTGTCGATTGTGAAGCCAAACAATTAATAAGCCATAAAGCTGGTGGATGCGCGGAAGGAGACAATAACTTACTATATATATATATATATATATATATATATATATATATATATATATATATATATATATATATATATATATATATATATATATATATATATATATATATATATATATATATATATATATATATATATATATATATATATGAGGCCCTATAGGTCACTTGGCCAATTTTACACAACCTTGCCGGTGCGTGGGGCTACATTACCCCAACAGCCGGAAAAGAGGCGTACACTATGCGTCTCCAGCGAAGAAATTGTCCCTAACCACAGTAAACCTATCCTATCGAGCTAAATAGCCAGGTTTAGTCGGTAACATGTCAGGCTCAAGCAATTAGAGCATGATCAGCGACCTCAGCGTAAAATTGATGCTGGTGGGGATAGTGATGCGGATATATATGGTGCTGTATAGTATTTCCTAGCGTACTGTGGTCTAGAGGTTTTTTTTATAAATAAACCAAACATATGAACTCGATGGCTACTTGCCATATGCACAACTAACCATTACACAGTTTAAACGGACACAATGATTAGCGATATTAATGAACTATCACAGAACCTTAATGTGCGACTAGTTGAAAGCACCCACAGTAAACGAGGATAATATTCACAGTATGAAACAGAAATTATAAGAATGCGGTCTTAGGACCTTTACGGTACCTATTAGTCATCAGTACCTATATATGGAAATAATTAAATGTTGTATAACTAAATGTAAAATAGTATAGCTACTTGAGTACCTATTGGTCATCGGTATGGAACAAGTTCACTAGTTACTGAAATTGAGGCGCTATTATACACATAGCGTGAGATGACACGTTCTCAAAGCTGGAAAGATATCTGCAGGAAGATCTCCGCAAGCAGGATTCCGCAGGCATGTCTCCGCAGGTTGACTTCTCCAGGCAGGTCAGATACAGTACATTCGCAGGACAGGTAACGGAACTGTTCAGGAATGTCTACTCGATAGACTTATAGCTGATACATAATCACAGCGGAAGTTGTACAGTTTTCCGTCCGGCGACGGAGATATGAAAGTTAAGAGTAACCCATTAACAGGGAGGGCTACTTATATGATAATGCATGTACAATAACTGGCACACGGTGCGGCATACGTCGCATAGCTCTTGTGGCATACCAGGAAATGTTCACTCACACTGGTCGAAAAGTTAATTAATCATACCCGACATGCAGTGCGGAGGTTGAAGTCCACTTTTCAGCATGGTTGGCAGATCCGGCGAGTCGTCCACCAAGAATCACCATCAGCTCTACATTCCGTAGAATCACATCCAAGGGTATCCAAAACTCCCGATGCGGAAAGTCTGATGACCGCTCGCCGGTGCGGGTGAACTGAAATCCAATTGGCACTGTGGTGATGTTGTGTATCTTCCATCGGTTAGCAGTTGCACACGTAAAGTCCCACACACTCCAGCCAGTCCTCCAGATGGGTCGGCTTCCACGCCGATGATCCTCCTGAATCTCGATTTTTCACCCCTTTTATACTAGTCGTGACGTCAGAGCTAGGTGCCTCAGCCAATCAGCGGCCGAGCACTAGCCAATCGGCGTGCAGCAGAGGTGGTGACGTAGCTATCACGTGTACAGCGCACTCTCTAGTCTGCTTAATATACACATGCGATTACGACGTCAAGGCAATATTTTAAATATAATTTAGCGGGGAGCTTCGACGATAACTCGCCCATTTCTGGACCAATTTTAAAATGGTAAAAGGTACTGTGATCCTCGCCTCATTCCGGTCCTGATAGATACCTGGAACGACGAGAACAGGTGCAGTTTAAATAAATTAGGAGTACCGACTCGGTACACTATAGGTATGCATTCACTCCCAATCTCGACACATGTTGTCGGGGAAACTCTGACGCGCGCATGCGCACTACGCATTCTAATGGACTTTTTTAACGAAAACTTCTATAGGACTTATATACACGTACTATCCTACCCAGGGGTTGCACTCAGAGCGAATCTCGAACGACCATTCCGTACCCAGCTTAGCTGGGACGGCCGGTACCCATCCGGTCGATCCGTGCTACATATGTTCGCTAACGATTTTATTTTCTTAATCTATAGTAGTATAATGCATCTACGTATATGCAAAATTTCAACACTCTGACAGCCCTAGAAATATGAATTATCTTGATTCCAAACAATTGTGCTTATGCCCGATTTTCTCGAAAACCGGGCATTGGACCCAAAAAATAATTTGGATCAAAATGTGAATCAACACAGTGCAGATATCTGTGTAGTTTCAATATCAATAAAAAAAACACTCTAGGAACAGTCGCTGTCCGAAATGTGCTCCCATACATTTCCTATGGGAATTTTTGCCCGTGGAAATCTGGATGTCTCGGAAAATATTCACAAGAGAAAAGTAATAGCACTATAGGGCTGATGGTGGACTAGAAGTGTCAGAAGTTTGGACTTCATCGGGTGAAAACTGTAGGAGGAGATAGGTGGTGAAAAATGTGACCGGGAATAATAAGAAGACGACTAGAGTACATTTACTGAAGTAACTGTAAATCTGCAATGACAGGGCATGAAGGATTATTGTACGGTCTCTTCTTATATGACCACCATTTTGAAAAATAAAATTTAAGATTTAATTGACTCAATCAACGTCAACAGGTCAAGGGGTGTAATTCTTGCCAAGAACAAAAATTTGTAAATTTGACCCCAGATTGGCCTTGACCTTGGTCGGGTCACTTTCAAACCATTATCATTGGATTCGGCATGTTTGATATACATATGACAAAGTTTTCATGAAAATCAAGGAAAAAGCCCTGAAGTGTCAAATAACCGAGAAATTAATGAAGTTGGTTTGGCCCAGGTATCCAGAGAGAATTGAAATTCATCAGATTTACTCACTCAACTTCAACAGGTAAAGGGAGGTAGCTCATGCCAAAACAAAGATTTGCCAATTTGACCCCTGATTGACCTTGCCCTTGGTCAGGTCACTTTAAAACCATCACCATTGGATTCGGCATGTGTGGTAGAGTTTTCATGAAAATCAAGAAAACGCTTGAAGTGTTAAATAACCGAGAAATTAATTAATCAAACCATCATCATTGGATTCGGCATGTTTGATATACTTATGGCAAAGTTTTCATGAAAATCAAGGAAAAAGCCCTGAAGTGTCAAATAACCGAGAAATTAATGAAGTTAGTTTGGCTCAGGTAGTCAGAGAGAATTGAAGTTCATCAGAATTAATTGACTCACTCAACTTCAACAGGTAAAGGTATGTAATTCATGCCAAAAACACAAATTTGTCAATTTGACCCCTGATTGACCTTGACTTTGGTCGGGTCACTTTAAAACCATCACCATTGGATTCGGCATGTGTGATATATCATTCGTAGTTTTCTTGAAAATCAAGGAAAAAGCCCTGAAGTGTCAAATAATCGAGAAATTAATTCATTTAGTTTGGCCCAGGTAGTCAGAGGGAATTGAATTTCATCAGATTTAATTGACTCACTCAACTTCAACAGGTAAAGGGAGGTAATTCATGCCAAAAACAAAGATTTGTCAATTTGACACCTGATTGACATTGACCTTAGTCAGGTCACTTTCAAATCATCACCATTGGATTCGGCATCCTTGGTGGTAACATCCTCACCCAGCATCGTATTGATCTGATCAAAACTCTAGGTGCAGTAGCCATTTAAATATCAATACTGAAAATCCCCATACATTTCCTATGGGACTTCTTGCCCACTCAAAGGTGGGTAGCTCGAAAACCTTAGGGCCAATACAAAAGAACAGTAATAGCGTGCTAAGTCTCAATGGGTACTACCAGTTGGCCACGTTTGGAGTTGATCGGGTAGAAACTGTAAGGAGCAAATAGGTGGCAAAATCGTGATGAATAATAATAAATATAAGAATAATAATATTAATAATAATAATAATAATAATAATAATAATAATAATAATAATAATAATAATAATAATAATAATGATAATAAAAAGAAGGATCTGTAGTAAAAATAATTATCTGCCATTGCATCACAGATTGATAAGAAGATAGGTCATGAGTAAAAACATCGCAGATTAATAAGAAGATAGGTCATGAGTAAAAACATCGCAGATTGATAAGAAGATAGGTCATGAGTAAAAACATCGCAGATTGATAAGAAGATAGGTCATGAGTAAAAACATCGCAGATTGATAAGAAGATAGGTCATGAGTAAAAACATCGCAGATTAATAAGAAGATAGGTCATGAGTAAAAACATAATAATAATAATAATAATAATAATAATAATAATAATAATAATAATAATAATAATAATAATAATAATAATAATAATAAATACAGAATATGCCTTCATTGCAAATAATAAAATAAATTATTAACACTAAATTAGTTTGACTAACTAATATACCCACCTGGAGACTGTCAGTCCAAAGAACTGCTTTCATACCACCCTGTCAAATAAACACGCAGAGGCGGAGTTGTCATTCGTATCAAAGCTATGAAGATTGGAAAGTGCTATAACGAGATTTATACACGATCTTATTAAACGAATGTAATAAATGTGATAAGAAATGGTAACGCGTGTATGATTTTATTCATTACATATTAAGCTATTCATTCCTGCGCTTACACGGATTCTAAGCATTGGCTTCGTATTTTATCTTATTTTGTTATTTTGTTTACACTTCATATACATTGTTCACAGTTCTGACCAATGCGGAGCAAAATTGTGACAAATGAAACATCTTATGATTTCAGATTTAAAATAATTTTTGATTGCTTGATTGAGTGAATCTGAATTTTATCATCTTATTTCATGGCCACAAGTACAGTTCAGAAGGTTTTGTCATTAATTAGACAGTTACATACGTCATCGCTGCTATTCAACATGGCTGGGAAGGAAGTCGGTGAATTAGACAGCAATGTGCACAATGTAGTTACATATGTCACTAGCACGCCACATTATTAGCATACGTCACTATCACACCACATTATTAACATACGTCACTAGCATGCCACATTGTAGTACATTGTTAACATACGTCACTATCACGCCACATTGTTAACATACGTCACTAGCATGCCACATTGTTAACATACGTCACTAGCACGCCACATTGTTAGCATACGTCACAAGCATGCCACATTGTTAACATACGTCACTAGCACGCCACATTGTTAGCATACGTCACTAGCACGCCACATTGTTAACATACGTCATTAGCATGCCACCTTGTTAACATACGTCACTAGCACGCTACATTGTTAACATACGTCATTAGCATGCCACATTGTTAGCATACGTCACTAGCATGCCACATTGTTAACATACGTCACCAGCACGCCACATTGTTAACATACGTCATTAGCATGCCACATTGTTAACATACGTCACTAGCACGCCACATTGTTAACATACGTCATTAGCATGCCACATTGTTAGCATATGTCACTAGCACGCCACACTGTTAACATACGTCACTAGCACGCCACATTGTTAACATACGTCATTAGCATGCCACATTGTTAGCATACGTCTCTAGCACGCCACATTGTTAACATACGTCACTAGCACGCCACATTGTTAACATACGTCACTAGCACGCCACGTTGTTAACATACGTCACTAGCACGCCACATTGTTAACATACGTCACTAGCATGCCACATTGTTAGCATACGTCACTAGCACGCCACATTGTTAGCATACGTCACTAGCACGCCACATTGTTAACATACGTCACTAACATGCCACATTGTTAGCACACGTCACTAGCATGCCACATTGTTAGCATACGTCACTAGCACGCCACATTGTAGTACATTGTTAACAGATTCAGATTCAGATTCAGATTACTTATTGGCACAACATCTTTTACATGAAGATATAGCCAAACATGAAGGTTACACAGACATTATACAGATTACAATACACGCAGTACGAATAGATAGTACATACGATATAAAGTTGACAATAAGTAAAATATACATGATATATACAATACGCACACAGACACGCACACGCACACTCTCACGCACTCGCCCAGGCACACGCGCACGCACGCACGCACGCACGCACGCACGCACGCACGCACGCACGCACGCACGCACGCACGCACACATAAGATGACATCCACGAATTAAGGCTGATGGCTCTGTTATCAAATTAAGTAGTTATATTAATATATGAGACTACATATCATTCATAGTGTAAATTTGAAGTTAATGTTGAAGTTAATGTTCTGCTAGGTACTGCGCTAACATACGTTACTAGCACGCCACATTGTTAACATACGTCACTAGCACGCCACATTGTTAGCATACGTCACTAGCATGCCACATTGTAGTACATTGTTAACATACGTCACTAGCACGCCACATTGTAGTACATTGTTAACATGCGTTACCAGCACGCCACATTGTTAACATACGTCACTAGCACGCCACATTGTAGCATACGTCACTAGCATGCCACATTGTAGTACATTGTTAACATACGTCACTAGCATGCCACATTGTAGTACATTGTTAACATACGTCACTAACATACCGCATTGTTAACATACGTCAATAGCACGGCACATTGTTAACATACGTCACTCGCATGCCACATTGTTAACATACGTCACTAGCACGCCACATTGTGAACATATGTCACTAGCACACAACATTGTTAACATACGTCACTAGCATGCCACATTGTTAACATACGTCACTAGCATGCCACGTTGTTAACATACGTCACTAGCACGCCACATTGTAGTACATTGTTAACATACATCACTAGCACGCCGCATTGTTAACATACGTCACTAGCACACCACATTGTTAACATACGTCACTAGCACGCCACATTGTTAACATACGTCACTAGCATGCCACGTTGTTAACATACGTCACTAGAATGCCACATTGTTAACAAACGTCACTAGCACGCCACATTGTAGTACATTGTTAACATACATCACTAGCACGCCACATTGTTAACATACGTCACTAGCACACCACATTGTTAACATACGTCACTAGCATGCCACATTGTTAACATACGTCACTAGCACGCCACATTGTTAACATACGTCACTAGCATGCCACGTTGTTAACATACGTCACTAGCATGCCACGTTGTTAACATACGTCACTAGCACGCCACATTGTAGTACATTGTTAACATACATCACTAGCACGCCACATTGTTAACATACGTCACTAGCGCGCCACATTGTTAACATACATCACTAGCACGCCACATTGTAGTACATTGTTAACATACATCACTAACATGCCGTATTGTGAGCATACGTCACTAGCACGCCACATTGTTGACATACGTCATTAGCACGCCACCTTGTTAACATACGTCACTAGCACCCCACAGTGTTAACATACCTCATTAGCACGCCACATTGTAGTACATTGTTAACATATGTCACTAGTGTGCCACATTGTTAACATACGTCACTCGCATGCTACATTGTTAACATACGTCACTCGCATGCTACATTGTTAACATACGTCACTAGCATGCCACATTGTTGACATACGTCACTAGTGCGTCACATTGTTAACATACATCACTAGCACGCAGCATTGTAGTACATATTGTAGAACATTGTTAGCATACGTCACTAGTACGCCACGTTGTTAACATACATCACTAGCACGCCACATTGTAGTACATTGTTAACATACGTCATTAGCATGCCACATTGTTAACATACGTCACTAGCATGCCACATTGTTAACATACGTCACTAGCATGCCACATTGTTAACATACGTCATTAGCATGCCGCATTGTTAACATACGTCACTAGCATGTCGCATTGTCGCACATTGTTAACACACATCACTAGCACGCCACATTGTTAACATACGTCACTAGCATGCCACATTGTTAACATACGTCACTAGCATGCCACATTGTTAACATCCGTCACTAGTATACCATATCGTTAACATACGTCACTAGCACGCCACATTGTTACCATACGTCACTAGCACGCCACATTGTTACCATACGTCATTAGCATGCCACATTGTTAACATACATCACTAGCACGCCACATTGTTAACATCAATCACTAGCACGCCACATTGTTACCATACGTCACTAGCACGCCACATTGTAAACATACGTCACTAGCATGCCACATTGTTAACATACGTCACTAGCATGCCACATTGTTGTACATTGTTAACATACATCATTAGCACGCCACATTGTTAACATGCCTCATTAGCACGCCACATTGTAGTACATTGTTAACATATGTCACTAGTGTGCCACATTGTTAACATACGTCACTCGCATGCTACATTGTTAACATACGTCACTAGCATGCCACATTGTTGACATACGTCACTAGTGCGTCACATTGTTAACATACATCACTAGCACGCAGCCTTGTAGTACATATTGTAGAACATTGTTAGCATACGTCACTAGTACGCCACGTTGTTAACATACATCACTAGCACGCCACATTGTAGTACATTGTTAACATACGTCATTAGCATGCCACATTGTTAACATACGTCACTAGCATGCCACATTGTTAACATACGTCACTAGCATGCCACATTGTTAACATACGTCATTAGCATGCCGCATTGTTAACATACGTCACTAGCACGCCACATTGTACCATACGTCACTAGCACGCCACATTGTTGCCATACGTCATTAGCATGCCACATTGTTAACATACATCACTAGCACGCCACATTGTTAACATACGTCACTAGCATGCCACATTGTTAACATACGTCACTAGCATGCCACATTGTTAACATCCGTCACTAGTATGCCATATCGTTAACATACGTCACTAGCACGCCACATTGTTACCATACGTCACTAGCACGCCACATTGTTACCATACGTCATTAGCATGCCGCATTGTTAACATACGTCACTAGCATGTCGCATTGTCGCACATTGTTAACACACATCACCAGCACGCCACATTGTTAACATACGTCACTAGCATGCCACATTGTTAACATACGTCACTAGCATGCCACATTGTTAACATCCGTCACTAGTATGCCATATCGTTAACATACGTCACTAGCACGCCACATTGTTACCATACGTCACTAGCACGCCACATTGTTACCATACGTCATTAGCATGCCACATTGTTAACATACATCACTAGCACGCCACATTGTTAACATCAATCACTAGCACGCCACATTGTTACCATACGTCACTAGCACGCCACATTGTAAACATACGTCACTAGCATGCCACATTGTTAACATACGTCACTAGCATGCCACATTGTTGTACAATGTTAACATACATCACTAGCACGGCACATTGTTAACATACATCACTAGCACACCACATTGTTAACATACGTCATTAGCACGTGGCATTGGTAACATACATCATTATCATGCCACATTGTTAACATACATCATTATCATGCCACATTGTTAACATACGTCACTAACATACCGCATTGTCCCACATTGTTAACATACGTCACTAGCACGCCACGTTGTTAACATACGTCATTAGCACATGACATTGGTAACATATGTCATTATCATGCCACATTGTTAACATACGTCACTAGCATGCCACATTGTTAACACACGTCACTAGCATGCCACATTGTTAACATACATCACTAGCACACCACATTGTTATATTGTCAACATATGTCATTAGAATCTACACAATATCTCACCCAAGGAATCTACACAACATCCTCATCCCAAGAATCTACACAACATCCTCATCCCAAGAATCTACACAACATCCTCACCCCAAGAATCTACAGACCGCCACACCTAATTTGCCTAGAAAGCCTTAGACTTCATTATTTGAACGTCTAACTGGTGGTGACAGTTTGTGGACCCCGGCTCAAATATTAAAATTCTGCCTAAGAAAAGATGTAGCGCGGTTGGTAATTCTTTTATTTAGTCGGCCCCAGCGTGTAGGTGAGGTGTTGTATATGCCTGGTCACTCTCTGGCTTGTAGGAGAGGTGTTGCAAAAGCTTTGCCACTCCCTGACTTATACGAGATGTGTTGCAAAAGCTTGGTCAGTTCCTGACATATATGAGAGATGGTCATATAATTTTGCAGTACATTTCAAATAATCTCGTCAGCAATAAGTTACAACAGAAAGATTTTATTACAGAAAGATGGTATTCTATTTTTACCCTATGGCAGGAGACGACGCCGTCTATGAAAAAAACATGTTATTCTGTTTTTACAATGAGAACACATTTGGAACATGACTTAGGAAGACATTCCAAAACACGCTTAATGTCATAATCTGCATTAGCTTTCCAAAAATCAATCAGTGAATTCAAGTCCGATCAGTGAATTCAAGACGATCAGTGAATTCAAGACGATCAGTGAATTCAAGACGATCAGTGAATTCAAGACCGTCTGTTTTCGTGATAACTTCCCCACATAAGGCCAGTTGTTTTCGTGATAACTTCCCACATAAGACCAGTTGTTTTCATAATAACTTCCCACATAAGACCAGTTGTTTTCGTGATAACTTCCCACATAAGACCAGTTGTTTTCGTGATAACTTCCCACATACGACCAGTCGTTTTCGTGATAGCTTCCCACATAAGACCAGTTGTTTTCGTGATAACTTCCCACATACGACCAGTCGTTTTCGTGATAGCTTCCCACATAAGACCAGTTGTTTTCGTGATAACTTCCCACATACGACCAGTCGTTTTCGTGATAGCTTCCCACATAAGACCAGTTGTTTTCGTGATAACTTCCCACATAAGACCAGTTGTTTTCGTGATAACTTCCCACATAAGACCAGTTGTTTTCGTGATAACTTCCCACATACGACCAGTTGTTTTCGTGATAACTTCCCACATAAGACCAGTTGTTTTCGTGATAACTTCCCACATAAGACCAGTTGTTTTCGTGATAACTTCCCACATAAGACTAGTTGTTTTCGTGATAACTTCCCACATAATGTCAGTTGTTTTCGTGATAACTTCCCACATAATGTCAGTTGTTTTCGTGATAACTTCCCACATAATGTCATTTGTTTTCGTGATAACTTCCCACATAAGACCAGTTGCTTTCATAATAACTTCCCACATAAGACCAGTTGTTTTCGTGATAACTTCCCACATAAGACCAGTTGCTTTCGTGATAACTTCCCACATAATGTCAGTTGTTTTCGTGATAACTTCCCACATAATGTTAGTTGTTTTCGTGATAACTTCCCACATAATGTCAGTTGTTTTCATAATAACTTCCCACATAAGACCAGTTGTTTTCATGATAACTTCCCACATAAGACCAGTTGTTTTCGTGATAACTTCCCACATAAGACTAGTTGTTTTCGTGATAACTTCCCACATAATGTCAGTTGTTTTCGTGATAACTTCCCACATAAGACCAGTTGTTTTCGTAATAATCTCCCACATAATGTCAGTTGTTTTCGTGATAACTTCCCACATAATGTCAGTTGTTTTCGTAATAACTTCCCACATAATGTCAGTTGTTTTCGTGATAACTTCCCACATAATGTCAGTTGTTTTCGTGTTAAATTCCCACATAATGTCAGTTGTTTTCGTGATAACTTCCCACATAATGTCAGTTGTTTTCATAATAACTTCCCACATAAGACCAGTTGTTTTCGTGATAACTTCGCATAAACGACTAGTTGTTTGCTTTGCGGAACTATTCGCTTATAATCAAAGTCCGACTGACTGATGACTCGCCTAGATACTGAGAATCTGTCTAAGTTACATTTTATTAATGTAGCAGTGTTTTACTACCATCGACCTATTTTAACAACTATGGCCAAAAATACGCGTCATTTATATATATATATATGTAACGCGCCAATAGAAAATGTGGCCCGTTTGTAAATGACGCAGACCCATATACCAATTTGTTACCTGTGTGCCCGTTTATAAACGCTGCATGACCCATATATAAATTTGCTATCATTTTATAAATTTGCTAAATTTGCTAACTCATTTTCTATGAAATTTATAATTTCTTTAATAAATGTGAGCATTATTTAAAGTGTTTATGAATGTAATCCTATAACACGCGAATTCTACTAAATTTTAGTCACTTCATTTGATTGTTGCGTTATTAAACTTCTTATTAATTACTTTGCTCCTTAAGAACAGAGAGACATTATGCATAATCACAAAACAATGTGTTAATCAGCGGCTTAAATCAATTAAATTGTCCTGAATTTGCTGATGTATACGCAAGCGTATATGACCTCATTCTTTTTCTTATGCATGCAGAATTATTGACTAACCAACTGAAGGAATGAGTGCTTGAACAGACGGATTGACATTCACATATGGGAAGTGCGACGTTTACAAACGGGCTCGCCGATAACAAATTGGTAAATGGGGCTGCACCATTTACAATCAGGTGTTATGATAACAAATTGGTATATGGGCCTGCGACGTTTACAATCAGGCATTCCGATAACAAATAAGTGGCATTTACAAACAGGTGCGCTGATAACAAATTGGTAAGTGGGTCTGCAGCATTTACAAACAGGTGCGCCGGTAACAAATTGGTAAATGTGTCTGCGCCATTTACAAACGGTCGTGCCGATAACAAATTACTATATAGTTCTGCGCCGTTTACAAACGGACTTGCCGATAACAAATTGGTAAATGGGCCATGCACCGTTTACAAACAGGCACACATATAACAAATTGGTAAATGTGTCTGCGCCATTTACAAACGGTTGGGCCATAACAAATTGGTATATGGATCTGCGCCGTTACAAGCAGACGTGCCGATAACAAATTGGTAAATGGCTCTGCGCCGTATATATATATATATATACAGTGATGAATTATTTACTTATTTACTTACTAATGCTGTATAAAGTGTACAGGCTCCGACAGCTGCACCAATTGAGCCCCACAGAGAGAACCCCGTCACTGAAAGAAAAAATTAAATAGTTATAATAAGTAGACATGTGGACAAATGTATGGATGTCTGGCTGACTAAATACCCAGCTATCTGCCTAGTTATATACATACTCATTGCTCCTATTTATTGCTGTCTAGAATTGCCTACAGGCGCGGCCATTTCGCGCAGGGGATTGTGGGGCTGTGTCTCGCGAGATCTCCATCGATAGGAGATCTAATAATTCTCGGCGCGAAGACACGACTCTATTTTTAGATTGCTGGATATCTCATAATTATTATCTTCATGCGCGTGATTCATGGCGAGTTCTCTTATTTGTTCTGGTCCGACTGTAATAGAGTTTGCACAGCGATGACCACTTAATTATTTTAATAAACAGCCAACGGAACTCCAAATAACTACTCTAAATAAGTACTCTTCTTTTGTTGGAGGACTGCGTACAAAACATATTTATCATTTCTTCTGCAAATGAAAGTACTCAAGCACACGCCCACTTGCGGCGTCTCTTATATGTCCACTTTAGCACTCTATCAAACTGACCACAAATGGCTTCTTGCGGTGATCGTGAGAATTGTCCATTTGCATTAGCTACTCGCCGGAGAACTTGTTTTGAAAGTTTACCACTGGAATGACTGGTTGGATAACCGATCCTATAATTCCAGTAGTAAATTGCAAAAGAAAAACCACAATGGTCTCTTGGACGGCAATTAGACATAGGACGTTTTCTATGATAATGGATTTTTCTGATCTGTTTCTGCAGTATATGACGTCATAATTATTAGGTCAGATGTAGCTGGACGTCACAATCAAAATGTGTAATGAATGACGTATCTAGCTCCACCAGGAACATTGAATAACCAGTCAAGCATGCGAATTGCACGTCTTTAATATTTAATCAACATGCTGTTGAGCATTTTGAACCTAATTTGACTAGACGCTGTTCGAATTGTATGTCTTTGCTATTTATTCAACAGTCATTTTCTATGATAATGGCTGGGTTCGATCTGTAACTGAGGGATATGACGTCATAATCAATTACGTCATATACAGGCTGACGTCACAATCCAATAGGTGTAAATGAATGGCGTATCGAGCTCAGTCATGAACATTGAATAGTCTGGCAAGTGTACGAATTGTATGTCTATATACATCCATTCCAACACGCAAAAAAGGGGTGGAGCTTAGCTAGAAATAGGTGTGGCATATGATCTCTCTATTGAAATTGTCATGAGCAAATTGAGCATTACAGGGCTAATACCACTTGTTAATGCATGGTCCACACAATATGGACCACTTGTATTAAGAGACCACCCATATTTATAGGTCACATATTTTAACAAGGCCAATCATAGATTGTTGCCCTGAATACAATATACTCGTCCTCTGACGGAGGGAGGATAATTAATACCACTTGCTAATGGGCATTTCATGTTGTCTATCCATCATATTACATCATATGATGTCATAATCAACGACGTGACGTATATGATGACGTCATAAGCATGACGTCATGACTGACTCGATTTAGTCCGTCTTAAATGCGTAATAGTCCGACACGTTGTACGAATTGTATGTCTTTGCTATTTACAAAACATGCTGGTGAACATTTTGAAACTAATTTGACTGGACGATGTTACTGCCACAAGCAGAAACAGCACCCAATCAAATTGGTTTCAAAATAGTCAACACCTTACTTGTATAGTTTTCTGGAAATTCATAGTCAAGAAGCTCAGAGATCCATCGATATCAACACGAGCGCGGTATTAATGTATTAATATACCATCCGGATTCAGTGACCGATTGACTAACGTTAGGCCTATGGAAGTCATTTCAAGCAACCGCCACCAAGATGTGACTTCCTTGGGCACAAATGTGTGTTTTTCTAACAAAATCCTTTAGAATGTTTAACACCGAAATTTCAATATCTCAGATAAAGACAACTATACAAATATCCTTTTAATACTTTGACTGGTAGCCCACCCCACCCTACCCACCTACTTGTTGCTATCATACACCTGTATTAAGTATTGCAACGACAACGACTGTCCATGTAAGCCTATCATCTTCTCTTATTGTATTTTAAATCGTGTTGAATATTTTGAAACTAATTTGACCTGGCGTTGTTGCGGCCAGAGGCAGCAAACCTTTAAAAGCACCCAGTCAAATTAGTTTCAAAATAGTCATCAGCTTACCTGTATAGTTACCTTGAAATTGGAAGTCTGGGAATTCATTATTCAGCGTATATATATTTTGATTATTACATACTAATTTTACAAGCAATTTTAATATCTACTGCCTAGAAATTACATTTCAACAACAATTCTAGGCCAAAAGTCTTAGGCCACCCAAGAATTGTTGTTGTAATGTAATTTCTAGGCAGTATTTTAAAATTAAGGTTTCATTTTTAGTAGCAATTTTAATATCTACTGCCTAGAAATTACATTTCAACAACAATTCTAGGGTGGCCTAAGACTTTTGCACAGTACTGTATATATATATATATATATATATATATATATATATATATATATATATATATATATATATATATATATATATATATATATATATATATATATATATATATATATATATATATATATATATATATATATATATATATATATATATATATATATATATATATATATATATATATATATATATATTTATATATATATAAATATATATATATATATATATATATATATATATATATATATATATATATATATATATATATTTATATATATATATATATATATATATATATATATATATATATATATATATATATATATATATATATATATATATATATATATATATATATATATATATATATATATATATATATATGTGTGTGTGTGTGTGTCTTAGGCCACCCTAGAATTGTTGTTGAAATGTAATTTCTAGGCAGTAGATATTAAAATTGCTTGTAAAATTAGTATGTAATAATCAAAATGAAACCTTAATTTTAAAATAATACAAGCTGTTAAAAGATTTCATAAATAAATTAATGTTTTGGTTGCTCCCTTAGAATGCATTGCAGCATTAAATGCTATTTTTCATTTTTGTTTTGTTAAACCACCCTGTAATACCTGTACATTTTCTACCTGTAAGGTGTTTTGTAGTCCCCGGAAACGAGTGGCGTCATTTGCATATCAATAGAGCTAGTCTATATGCAGTTTTAACACCACTGTTGAGTGCATTCTAGTTAGAACTTAGTCATACTTAGTACCAAATGTGCAGTGATATGAATGAGTGAATATTAGTGTTATATAGGGAATAACCAGTATTAGATAAAGTGAAAGAAGCTCAATTCTGGTATAATGGCAAAACTGACACAATATGACCGGCATAAAATTGTAATTTTGCATGAAGACGGTAATTCACAGAGAGCTATATCCCGCCAAACTGGATTTTCTCGATGTGCTATTCAAGGTGTTATTAAGAAATTCAAAGCATCTCGATCGGTTGTAGACAAAAAAACGCAGTGGAAGACCGAGGAAACTCTCTGTAGCTGATGAACATTATTTGAAAGTCACTTCCTTGAGGGACAGAAGGAAATCTAGCCAGGCACTTGCTCAAGATCTTGCAGAGTCGAGTAACACCAAAGTGCAAGCTTCGACTGTGAGACGAAGTCTTATCAAAAATGGTCTTGTTGGGCGTGTTGCTGCCAAGAAGCCATACTTAGTGGCGGAATGTCCTGTGGAGTGATGAATCAAAATTCGAAATGTTCGGTTCAAATAGATGCCAGTATGTCAGGAGAAGGGTTGGTGAAGAGTACATTGATGCTTGTCTACAACCTTCTGTAAACACGGAGGTAGCTCTGTGATGGTTTGGGGATGCATGTCAGCAGATGGAGCAGGAGATCTGGTGAAAATTGATGGAATTATGAATGCTGAGAGATATAGACAGATTCTGATACATCATGCTGTGCCATCCGGAAAGTGACTTATTGGTAGGAACTTTACATTTCAACATGATAATGATCCCAAACATACTGCCAACATAATTAAAAGGTACTTGGAGCAAAAAACAGCAGGCGGTACACTGACAGTGTTAGAAAGGCCACCCCAGAGCCCTGATCTTAATATAATTGAAGCAGCATGGGAACATTTAGACAGAGAAAAGAACAAGAAGCAACCAAAGTCCAAAGAAGAGCTCTGGAACGTTCTACAAGACACATGGAATAACATGCCACAGGATTACTTGAGAAAATTGCAGGAAAGTCTACCAAAGCGAGTTGCAGCAGTTAAGCGTGTCAAGGGAGGCCACACAAAATACTGATATATGTCTTTAATTATGATTGCCTAGCTATTATTTGTCATATTATTTGTTAAAGATTTTGTTATATCATTTGTTAATGAATTAGAAAATGAAATTATACTTTTCCTATGAAATATAAATACTAGCTGATCAGAAAAATGTTTTGAATTAAAATTTTCTTGGGTGGCCTAAGACTTTTGCACAGTACTGTATATATATATGTATATATATGTATATATATATATATATATATATATATATATATATATATATATATATATATATATATATATATATATATATATATATATATATATATATATATATATATATATATATATATATATATATATATATATATATATATATATATATATATATATATATATACACCTGTGCAAAAGTTAAGCACCACCCTATTTTTACGCACATGCGAGGGTATATTCATGTGCTATGAAGAAAGCAATAGCATAAACATTTATGTACCCATCCATCTTAGTGCAAGAGGTAATAATGCAACTAGAGGAATGCTGATTATGATGGTGGGGAAACACTGTATGTTTTTGTTTGAACTTGAAAACGAGGCCTGAATATGGTTACGTTGACACAACTGACAACTATTGCCCTACAGTTGACACACGTGGCTAGATTGTCATTAATGGTGTCTGAAAACGAAGTTTAACATCGGTGCACGAGTTTGAGACTGTCATTATTAATACCGGGTATATCCACCTTGTGCCTGGATGACGGCCTGGACACGACGTCTCATGCTGGTCACCAACCGACTGATACGCCATTGTGGTATTCGTTGCCATTCAAGATGGAGTGCGTCTGTTAATTCCTGTAGGTTCTGCACAGGAGGATCACTCCTTCTCACCATGTTTCCCAGAATGTCCCAGATATACTCAATAGGGTTCATGTCAGGGCTCCTTGCTGGCCATGGTAGGGTTTCGATGGCATTCTGGCGGAGGTATTCATGCACAGCTCTAGCACGATATGGTCGGGCGTTGTCATCCATGAATATAGGGTGGGTTCCAGGTGCATGATTTAAAAAATGAGGGACCACAACTCTATCCAGTATGGAATCTTGATATCTTTGTCCATTTAGTGTTCCAGGTACAGTCAACAGATCCAGCTTACAATCAAATGAGATGCACCCCCATATCATAACGGAACCTCCACCAAATGGAACTTCTTCCATGATGTTACGTTGGTCGTACGCCGTGCGTCTGGACCTCCATACACGAGTTCGACCATCTGTGGCATGAAGCAGGAACCGACTTTCATCGGACCAGTGTACCCGTCTCCAGGATCTCATGTTCCAGTGTCTTCTTTCGTTGCACCACCTCAGACGCTCCTCTTTGCGGTGTGCAGTGAGGAGAGGACGTCTGACAGGTCTCCTAGCTTTCATGCCAGCAGCATACAGTCTCCTTTTGACGGTAGACATTGACACTCTATTGCGCGTTTCCCATTGCTGGCTGAGCACTCTGCTGTTGGTGAATGGAGATCTCCTAACAAGGCGTACTAGGGCTCGATCATCACGGGCAGTAGTCTTCTTCGGTCTTCCAGATCTAGGCCTGTCCTTCACCTCGTTAGTTTGCCCATGTTTTGCAATCATACGACTGATTACAGTATGGTTAATGTTCAGCTGTCTGCCAATCTCTCTGCATGACATACCAGTGGTATGCATGCCTATGATTTGCCATTTCACACGATCACTTAACCTTCGTCTTGCCATAGCGGTTCACAATCAAGAGCTAATTCTCTCTGTACAAATAAACCACGGTCATGAACACACAATTCCTAATCTTGTCGCCTAAATCTGTATGTAATGTTCTACACCTCAAACTGGACTTTTACATAACTGAACACGTGTGCTGTTTCCCGCCACGCACGGACATCAAGCGGCGTGAAGTCATGCATGCATGTGCATTTCGTACTTGGAATTATGTCAGCTAACGCGGGGACAAAAAGTATGGCAGCCTAGTTGTACCATCATGTTTCTACGTTCTATTGTTTTTGCTGGTGCTTAACTTTTGCACAGGTGTATATATATATATATATATATATGACGCTAATACCACTTGTTAATGCATGGTCCACACAATATGGACCACTTGTATTAAGAGAGCACCCGTATTTATAGGTCACATATTTTAACACGGCCAATCATAGATTGTAGACCCTTGCCATCCCGAACGCACGTAGACCCGAATACAATACACTCATCCTCTGACGGAGCGAGGGTAATTAATACCACTTGCTAACGGGCCTTTTCAGGTTGTCTATCCATCATATTACGTCATATGACGTCGTAATTAATTAAGTGACGCGTAGGATAACGTCATAATAATGATGTCATGACTGACTCGATTTAGTCCATCATAAATGCTTAATAATCTGACACGTTGTACGAATTGTATGTTTTTGTTATTTAATAAAATGGCTGTTGAATATTTTGAAAGTAATTTGACTGGGCGCTGTTGCTGCCATAGGCAATTTAGTGTCAAAATATTCCACGGCTTACCTGTATAGTTTTCTTGAAATTTTTCGTATTAATAAACCACCACAGTTTTCGGTGCCCTATTGTCTGTAGTATTTCAGCCCCATAATTTACCCCACATAGACTTGAGCTTTAATATGCTAGTTATATTCCGAATCTAACAAATTCTAGATGAAGTAATTTTAATACGCAAAATTTAGCTTAAATGATGGTGTATTCGTGGTTTTCGGTGCCCTACTTTCCGTGATATGGTCGGTTCCAGAACTTCGCTCACATAGACGTATAGGAGTTTGAATATGCTAGTTACATTGGGAATTTGAAAGAATTCGAACTTGAAGTATTTTCGTAGTGCGCGATTTCATCGCATAAATTTATTCCAATGTTGGCAGATCTGCGGTTTTCAATACCCTACCGTCTGCAATATGTGTGGCTATTTAGATAGGGATATGAATACGCTAATGAATCTTGAGACTTCTACCACGTAGTAATTTCGTAATATTCGATTTAGTAGCCACGGACAGTTGTCAAATGCCAACAATTTACTATATTCAGTATTAGAATCTCAGTTCTCGGTTTGTAATCATTTTTTTATATATAGCTGTATATAACTGAATATGTACTTCTGCTTTTGCACGATTCTACCATCAAGTAATTTGGTAATATGTAGTTACATATTCGCCATATGGCCCCATTGTAATATGGTTGGTTCACATTCACCACATTCAGATAGGTGTCGATATGTCCTGACATATCGCTCATAATGGGTTCGGCCCAGAATATCACCCATATGTTTAGATAGGTATAGGCATAAGCTTACGACGTAGTGAGATTTAAAAATTTCGTAACGTAAATAAGCTCAAACTTAGGCTAATTCATGGTTTTCATTGCAATACGTTCCCCCCGAAATTTCACCCATAAATACTTATAGGAAATATGCTAGTTGTATTCCGAATTTAAAAAAATTCTACAGGAACGTAATTTCATAGTACACAATTCCATACCGAAAATTGGCGCAAATTCTGTCAGATCAACGATTTTCTGTACCACACTGTTTGCAATAGGTTCGACCCCAGAAGTTCACCCATATGGTTAGATACATATATGAATACGCTAATAAAGTATCAAAGGTTTAAACAATGTTTACTACACAGTAATTTCGTCATATGCAATTTAGTGGTAGCACACCATTGTCAAATTCCAATAATGTACTATACTCGGTACCAGAATATCTCTGCATGCCTTGTAGCCAGTTGATTTAATAGTTTGTCACTGTTTCCAGTAAAGATATCGTTTAATAGGTGACATAGATACGATAGCTAAATGAAACAGATCACGATGTCGTGGCTGTTTCCCACTGGGTCTTCAGTCAGAATGTTTTCTACTATATCATTTTCGTTGGAGAAAACTAGGTTCACGGTATTGGTTCTATCCTGGCCACCTAACTTCGTTGTCGCTACAGATCGGGGTCCTGTATTGCATCAAAAATATACTTTCTTTGTACATTTCACTAGCATTGCAGTGTATATTTCACCAATATATTTCCGGGTAATAAGCTCTTCACGTCTGTTTAAGAATGTATCAGGATTTAGGTTTAAAATATTCTTTACAGTCTTCTTTAATATGTTTGAATGGGTGTCAGGGTCTGTACTGCTTCTTGCGCCGATTTTCTACTGACTGGGTTGCCAGTTCTGTTGATTTCTTTATCTTTACAAGTTGTTGATACCTAATGACCCAAATTTGATCTGTTACCTCTGTTGATGCAGTAGTGCAATTTTTTCATCACTGGCTGCTCTTAATTTTGTCTATTCCTCTCTTTGTTAAGGAGTTTGGCCTGGAGAAAAAGGATGGATGGAAAAATTGTTGGCCTGACCAAAAATATAAGCTGCTTTTCCTAGCCCATAGCTAATACTGCCCATATCTTTTTGCAAGAAATATTCCTTCTTTTGTGGTATTGTCCGCCTATATTTTTGTCATGAGTGGCATGTATGCCTTTATATAACTTAATTTTTTCATGAAACAGTTGAGTTTATTCTCAGAATTATAATACGCTCCGGGCACGCTATTTACCATTGATGCCTTGCATCAATATGTGTACTTGTAATATGAATGTATGGTTTGATGATTCTACCGCATAGGATTCCGGAGATATGCCTTGCACAGACAGACGGATGAACGGACAGGCGGGAGGGTGGGCGGGCGGACGGACGGATGGACGTAAGCACTTTCTCCATTTATTCTCAAATTAATATTTACTATATACTATAAATGATGGCACCCATATTTACTATATACTATAAATGATGACACTCATATTTACTATATACTATAAATGTTTACTACATACTATAAATGATGATACTCATATTTACTATATACTATAAATGTTTACTACATACTATAAATGATGATACTCATATTTACTATATACTATAAATGATGACACTCATGTTTACTATATACTATAAATGATGATAGTCATATTTAAGAAGCACATAGTTTGGATGTACAGCTCATTATACAAGGGCGAAACGTATTTGTTCTCATATAATCTCGTAATCTAATTTATGTGATAAAAACAATTTACCGCATCTGGAGTGCATGTAGCACCGTTGTTTTAGCGCGCCATCTTGGTATTAATCTGTTATTTGTCTTTTAGTGAGTTTGATGTTCCTGTTTTTAACCTACCCTCGCACAGCACAGCATCATGAGCACTCTGAAGCCTCACAGTACACTTAATTTTTATGCAACTGCTATATGGCGTGTACACGCGAGATGACGTTTATGATATATTCTGAAACTCACTATCATATTTAAGCACATTGCGAGGACGACATACGGCCATACCACAGGTATATCCCCGATCTTACCTGCATTAAAAGCCAGAGCTGGAGCATAAATCACGAGTGCCATATAAACAATCTGAAGTGAATAAAAACATGTTAGGTGTTTGGTTAACCTTTCTACAGCCGTGGCTATCTTTTCACCTCCATTGAGCGAATATAAATCAGGTGAATAAGTCGTCTGTTAGTCGACCAGTCTGTCTGCCTGCCTGCCTGCCTGCCTGCCTGCCTGCCTGCCCGCCCGCCCGCCCGCCCGTCCGTCCGTCCGTCTGTCTGTCTGTCGTCTATTAGTAAGTCATTCTATCTATCAATTGTCTGTCGATCGGTCAGTCTGACCTAGGGTTAGTAATGTTAGTAGGCTATTGGTCAATTATTCTGTCTTCCAATCATCTGTCGGTCTGTCAGTCTCTTTGTCTATTAGTTGTCTATCGAGCGAATACTAAAACTATCAAAATTTGTCAAACTGGATCATGAGTCGATAATGGGTCATGGGTTGATAAAGAGCCACGAGTCGATAATGGGCCAATAGTCGAAGACTATAAAAATGTGTGAAAATGTGTCATGAGTCGATAATTGGTCATGAGTCGTTATGTGTCATAGCTGTGACTCACATCTTCTACCAGCATGTTATATCTTACAGTGATTCTAACTCACATCTTTTACCAGCATGTTATATTTTACAATGAACGTGACTCATATCTTTTACCAGCATGTTATATCTTACAATGACCGTGACTCACATCTTTTACCAGCATGTTATATCTTACAATGACCGTGACTCACATCTTTTACCAGCATGTTATATCTTACAATGACCGTGACTCACATCTTCTACCAGCATGTTATATCTTACAGTGATTGTGACTCACATCTTTTACCAGCATGTTATATCTTACAATGACCGTGACTCACATCTTCTACCAGCATGTTATATCTTACAGTGATTGTGACTCACATCTTTTACCAGCATGTTATATATTACAATGACTGTGACTCACATCTTTGACCAGCATGTTTTATGTTACAGTGACTGTGACTCACATCTTTTACCAGCATGTTTTATGTTACAGTGACTGTGACTTACATCTTTGACCAGCATTGCGTCACTTGATTCGAGGGATCCATTTTTAGCCAATCTCCGTCCATTTCTTGCTAAGATCAGCCCATTTCTAACTAAGCCCCGTCCACGCTTTGCGCGTATTGGGGTCGATTTAAATACTTTGAATGCTGAATTTTTCAGAAAACCATTTTCAAGGTAAATATATAGGCAAGCTGTTAAACAATTTGAAATTAGTTTGAATGGGTGCTGTTTTTGCATATATGCCAGCAACAACAGCCCATTCAAGTTAGTTTCAAAATATTCAACAGAATGTTTATTAAATAGTAAATCCATCATAGACGTAGGCAATTCGTACACTTAACGGATTTTTAAATGTCTATGGCGTAATTCATTACGCAACTTGATTGTAATACCAGCATGCATATGACGCATTTGATTATGACCTCATATAATTGAGTGGCTGATCGGATCCATACATTATGGGAATATGGTACTTACCATGTTTAAAATAAAGACCGCCGAGCCAATAAGCCGGATTCCCAGATCAAATCTTAGGTTGATATACTGCAAAATAGATTTAATAACAATCTTATACTGCCTTCATTCTGTTTTTAGACATTTCAGGTATGATTACTGTTTTATTTTGGTGTTGTGACGTCATTTCAGACATGACTACTGCTACTGACATTGTGACATCATTTCAGGAATGATTACTGTTACTGACATTGTAACGTTATTTCAGGCATGATCACTGCTACTAGCATTGTGACGTCGTTTCAGGCATGATCACTGCTACTGGCATTGTAACGTCATTTCAGGCATGATCACTGCTATTAGCATTGTGACGTCATTTCAGGCATGATCACTGCTACTGGCATTGTGATGTCATTTCAGGAATGATTACTGCTACTGACATAGCAACGTTATTTCAGGCATGATCACTGCTACTAGCATTGTGACGTCATTTCAGGCATGATCACTGCTACTAGCAATGTGACGTCATTTCAGGCATGAACACTGCTACTAGTATTGTGACGTCATTTCAGGCATGACCACGGCTACTAGCATTATGACGTCATTTCAGGCATAATCACTGCTACTGGCATTGTGACGTAATTTAGGCATGATCACTGCTACTGGCATGTGAAGTCATTTCAGGCATAAACACTGCTACTGGCATTGTGACGTTATTTCAGGAATGATTACTGCTACTAGCATTATGACGTCATTTCAGGCATGATCACTGCTACTGGCATTGTGACGTAATTTCAGGCATGATCACTGCTACTGGCATTGTGACGTCATTTCAGGCATGATCACTGTTACTGGCATTGTGACCTAATTTCAGGCATGAACACTTCTACTTGGATTATGACGTCATTTCAAGCATGATCTACTGGCATGTGAGGTTATTTCAGGCATGAGCACTGCTACTGGCATTGTGACGTAATTTTAGGAATGATTACTGCTACTGGCATCGTGACGTTATTGCAGGCATGATCACTGCTACTGGCACGTTACGTCATATCAGGCATGATCACTGCTACTAGCATTGTGACGTCATTTCAAGCATAATCACTGCTACTGGCATGTGAAGTCATTTCAGGCATAAACACTGCTACTGGCATTATTTCAGGAATGATTACTGCTACTGGCATGTGACGTCATTTCAGACAAGATCACTGCTACTGGCATGTGACGTCATTTCAGGCATGATTACTGCTACTGGCATTGTGACGTCTTCTTCTTCTTCTTTTCGATCGCTGGTATCACACTTGGAGAGCCGTTCTCAAGATGAAATCTGTGGTTTTCTGCAGTTCTTCCACAGGCCCATACAGCTTTTCAAGTGACGTCATTTCAAGAATGATCACTGCTAGTAGTATTGTGACGTCATTTCAGGCATGATAATTGCTACTCGCACAGCAACGTTATTTATGGCATGATTACTGCTACTGTCATTGTGACGTCATTTCAGGCATGGTCACTGATACTGGTATTGTGACGTTATTTCAGGCATAATTATTGCTACTGGCATTGTGACGTTATTTCAGGAATGATTACTGCTACTGGCATTGTGACATCATTTCAGGAATGATTACTGCTACTGGCATTATGACGTCATTTCAGACATGACTACTGCTACTAGCATTGTGACATCATTTCAAGCATGGTCACTGCTACTGGTATTGTGACGTTATTTCAGGCATAATCCTTGTTACTGGCATTGTGACGTTATTTCAGGCATGATCACTTCTACTGGCATTGTGACGTCATTTCAGGAATGATTACTGCTACTGGCATTGTGACGTTATTTCAGGCATGATTATTGCTACTGGCATTGTGAGGTCTTTTCAGGAATGATTACTGTTACTGGCATTGTGACGTTATTGCAGGAATGATTACTGCCACTGGCATCGTGACGTTATTTCAGGCGTGATTACTGCTACTGATATTGTGACGTTATTTCAGGAATGATTACTGCTACTGGCATTGTGACGTTATTTCAGGAGTGATTACTGCTACTGGTATTGTGACGTCATTTCAGGCATGATCACTGTTACTGGCATTGTGACCTAATTTCAGGCATGAACACTGCTACTGGCATTGTGACGTCATTTCAGGAATGGTTACTGCTACTGGCATTGTGAAGTCATTTCAGGCATGATTTCTGCTACTGGCATTGTGACGTCATTTCAAGAATGATCACTGCTGGTAGTATTGTGACGTCATTTCAGGCATGATCACTGCCACCGGTATTGTGACGTCATTTCAGGCATGATCACTGCTACTGGCATTGTGACATCATTTCAAGAATGATCACTGCTACTGGCACTGTGACGTTCTTTCAGGCATGGTCACTGCTACTGGTATTGTGACGTTATTTCAGGCATAAACACTGCTACTGGCATTATTTCAGGAATGATTACTGCTACTGGCATGTGACGTCATTTCAGGCATGAACACTGCTACTGGCATTGTGACGTCAATTCCGGAACGGTTACTGCTACTGGCATTGTGAAGTCATTTCAGGCATGATTACTGCTACTGGCATTGTGACGTCATTTCAAGAATGATCACTGCTAGTAGTATTGTGACGTCATTTCAGGCATGATAATTGCTACTCGCACAGCAACGTTATTTATGGCATGATTACTGCTACTGTCATTGTGACGTCATTTCAGGCATGGTCACTGATACTGGTATTGTGACGTTATTTCAGGCATAATTATTGCTACTGGCATTGTGACGTTATTTCAGGAATGATTACTGCTACTGGCATTGTGACATCATTTCAGGAATGATTACTGCTACTGGCATTATGACGTCATTTCAGACATGACTACTGCTACTAGCATTGTGACATCATTTCAAGCATGGTCACTGCTACTGGTATTGTGACGTTATTTCAGGCATAATTCTTGTTACTGGCATTGTGACGTTATTTCAGGCTTGATCACTTCTACTGGCATTGTGACGTCATTTCAGGAATGATTACTGCTACTGGCATTGTGACGTTATTTCAAGCATGATTATTGCTACTGGCATTGTGAGGTCATTTCAGGAATGATTACTGCCACTGGCATTGTGACGTTATTTCAGGCGTGATTACTGCTACTGATATTGTGACGTTATTTCAGGAATGATTACTGCTACTGGCATTGTGACGTTATTTCAGGAGTGATTACTGCTACTGGTATTGTGACGTCATTTCAGGCATGATCACTGCTACTGGCATGTGACGTCATTTCAGGCATGAACACTGCTACTGGCATTGTGACGTAATTTCAGGAATGGTTACTGCTACTGGCATTGTGAAGTCATTTCAGGCATGATTTCTGCTACTGGCATTGTGACGTCATTTCAAGAATGATCACTGCTGGTAGTATTGTGACGTCATTTCAGGCATGATCACTGCCACTGGTATTGTGACGTCATTTCAGGCATGATCACTGCTACTGGCATTGTGACATCATTTCAAGAATGATTACTGCTACTGCCATTGTCACGTCATTTCAGGCATGATAATTGCTACTAGCACAGCAACGTTATTTATGGCATGATTACTGCTACTGTCATTGTGACGTCATTTCAGGCATGGTCACTGCTACTGGTATTGTGACGTTATTTCAGGCATAATTATTGCTACTGGCATTGTGACGTTATTTCAGGAATGATTACTGCTACTGGCATTGTGACATCATTTCAGGAATGATTACTGCTACTGGCATTATGACGTCATTTCAGACATGACTACTGCTACTAGCATTGTGACATCATTTCAGGCATGGTCACTGCTACTGGTATTGTGATGTTCTTTCAGGCATGGTCACTGCTACTGGTATTGTGACGTTATTTCAGGCATGATCACTGCTACTGGCATTGTAACGTCATTTCAGGATTGATTACTGCAACTGGCATTGTAACGTTATTTCAGCCATGATTATTGCTACTGGCATTGTGAGGTCATTTCAGGAATGATTACTGTTACTGGCATTGTGAAGTCATTTCAGGCATGATTTCTGCTACTGGCATTGTGACGTCATTTCAAGAATGATCACTGCTGGTAGTATTGTGACGTCATTTCAGGCATGATCACTGCCACCGGTATTGTGACGTCATTTCAGGCATGATCACTGCTACTGGCATTGTGACATCATTTCAAGAATGATCACTGCTACTGGCATTGTGATGTTCTTTCAGGCATGGTCACTGCTACTGGTATTGTGACGTTATTTCAGGCATGATCACTGCTACTGGCATTGTAACGTCATTTCAGGATTGATTACTGCTACTATCATTGTAACATTATTTCAGGCATGATTATTGCTACTGGCATTGTGACGTCATTTCGGGAATGATTTCTGCTACTGGCATTGTGACGTTATTTCAGGAATGATTACTGCTACTGACATTGTGAAGTTATTTCAGTCATGATTATTGCTACTGGCATTGTAACGTAATTTCAGGCATGATTATTGCTACTGGCATTGTGACGTCATTTCGGGAATGATTACTGCTACTGGCATTGTGACGTTATTTCAGGAATGATTACTGCTACTGGCATTGTGACGTAATTTCAGGAATGATCACTGCTACTGGCATTGTGACGTCATTTCAGGCATGGTCACTGCTACTGGTATTGTGACGTTATTTCAGGCATGATCACTGCTACTGGCATTGTAACGTCATTTCAGGAATGAACACTGCTACTGGCATTGTGACGTCATTTCAGGCATGATTATTGCTACTGGCATTGTGACGTCATTTCGGGAATGATTACTGCTACTGGCATTGTGACGTTATTTCAGGAATGATTACTGCTACTGACATTGTGATGTTATTTCAGGCATGATTATTGCTACTGGCATTGTAGTGTTATTTCAGGCATGATTATTGCTACTGGCATTGTAACGCTATTTCAGGCATGATTATTGCTTCTGGCATTGTGACATCATTTCAGGCATGATCACTGCTACTGGCATTGTGACGTTATTTCAGGAATGATTACTGCGACTGGTATTGTGACGTCATTTTAGGCATAATCACGGCTACTGGCATGTGACGTCATTTCAGGCATGAACACTGCTACTGGCATTGTGACGTCATTTCAGGCATGATTATTGCTAATGGCATTGTGACGTAATTTCTGGAATTATTACTGCTACTGGCATTGTGACGTTATTTCAGGAATGATTACTGCTACTGGCATTGTGATGTCATTTCAGGCATGGTTAGTGGTAATGTAAGGTCTCTCTCTCTCTCTCTCTCTCTCTCTCTCTCTCTCTCTCTCTCTCTCTCTCTTTTGAAGGACAGAACTTATGAAAGTTAGCTCATTAACAAGTTTGTCTTTAAGCCACTGCCTACTAAATGCAGGCGGTTGGTTTGTCAAAGTTTCGAGGTCAAGCATGTTAATATATGTTTTTTCAATGTAAGCCATGGAAAGTCAAGCTCCATTTCTGGTATGTGTAACGATGATGTGGACACGCTTGTCATTTCCGCAGCTTGTAGGACGTGGAAGACATACTTCCCCCAGCATGGCTTGTGATAACGGACATCAATTGCATGCACATCACATGGGGAAAGCGAAGTGTTTAATCTAGTAATTAATGCTGTATCTTGTGATATTTCTGATGCATCTCATAGGGCTTTACCAGCATTATCAGTTCTCAATATGAACAACTGCTGACTATGTTCATCATTTTGGAAAAAGAAACACAAATCCTTACACCGTGGAACTACTGATGAACGCGTAGATGATGATGATGATGATGATGATGATGATGATGATGATGATGGATGGCTCATCTGCCGAGATTTTCCTTTTCTTTCCACGTATCTTAGTAATGTAAGACCCCAGGATAATGCATGCTCCATGTAATATCGTGCACGTCGTATCTCTTCATTATTAGTAGCGTAGAGTAGCAACTTCGATGAAACCCCGCTTTATGTTAAAGTAAGACACGATCTGTAAAAGTTTTTAAGAGTTTAATGAATTTCAACTGCTTGTAGCACATTGGTAAATGGGTCATTTCTTGACTGCTGCACCAATGGTCCTTTAACAGTAGCATCTGTCTGACACAGAATACACAACTTCCTGCTTGTGGACTCTTGTGTATCAGCAAGTCGTACCTCACGCATGGTTAACTTGTGTATCAGTAAGTCGTACCTCACGCATGGTTAACTTGTATATCAGCAAGTCGTACCTCACGCATGGTTAACTTGTGTATCAGCAAGTCGTACCTCACGCATGATTAACTTGTGTATCAGCAAGTCGGACCTCACGCATGGTTAGCTTGTGTATCAGCAAGTCGTACCTCACGCATTGTTAACTGAGGGCAAAATAATTTGTTCAACCCTTAATACAAACGGTACTGCTGATAATTGTTGCTGTGTAAATATAATTGTTGCAACTGTGCGAGCAGACAATCAATTGAGCACGATTTTTAAAGTAATATTACCTTCTTTTTAAATTACGGAAGACAATCCATTACAATAAAACCGTTACAATTGTGATGGTACTCCGTTGACAACATGACATTGTTTGAAAACTTAAAGTGGTAGAAATATCTGTGTTAGATGACAAAGAAAATTTCAAGATGTCAACAGTATCACAAAAGGTTAGGAATTTGCAGGTGATGCCTGAGAATTACATATTAAATCGGAAATTATCTGCCAAAATGGTAATTCTGTTACTTCACCTTTATTATAAATGTGACAAATGCATTCTTTGACCGAGAAAATATAGATATAGACATTAAAATTATAAATCTGGGCCGTTTGGTAGCAGCTGTATTGGGTTTCGGAGGATGGCGGTCATTTTGAATCCAAGAAGGCTGCCAGCCATGAAGGCACTGGTGAAAATTCAAATATTGTTTCCTCAAAGTAGATCTAAGCTCTCTGATCTTGGGTCGGCCGCAGGGGTATAACACTTTATCTGGGTTACAAGCTAGTTATTTGGAGCGAGTGGCCAATCATAGCACTAAACAACTCATCTTTCATGACAGTTAATATTATGAACACCCTTCATGAAGCTCGGCGCGCGGGGGTGGGGGTGGGGGGGATGGGTAGGGACAGATTGTCACACCTAAATTTTTTGGGGGAAATACATATTTGCCAATGGCCTCTCAGATTTTCAAAACTAAATTTTGTATCGATACTCATTTCCCTAAAAGTCTGCCAAAATTGGAGTGCATTATTTACCAAGCTACGATTCGCCCACTCTGAAAAATCCTAGAATAGCAACTGCATGATCCCAATGGAGCTATGGTTGTCCCCGCCTTAAATGCTTCCATGAATGAACCTCTCCTGCCTACAGACGTACGGATGTATCAGAACGCGTCGCTACTGTGGTGATGCGAGTGCAGCAGTTGTAAAAGTGTTTGGAGGAGAAATAACACGTCAGGCGGGGTTATGGCACCTCTCACAGTTGGAAGGGATTGGGCACTCCTTGCCCCCCCCCCCCCCCTCAACCACCAACTCCCCCCTCCCATCCCCTCTCTCGGTCCGCTCCTGTTAGCACCTAAAAGGTCTCGTGGAGTTGATGAGTCTCACGTTGCATTCATTAGGCCTAATGAGAGATGCCACTCAAGTACATAACGTCATAATCAATTACATCACATATAGGTTGACGTCACAATCAACATACGTAATGAATGACGTATCTATCTCCATCACGAACATTTAAAAGTCCTTCAAGTGCACTGTTTGTATGTCTGTGATGGATTTACTATTAAATAAATATGCTGCTGAATATTTTGAAATTAATTTGACTGGGGCATCCAGGCAGCAGCAACACTCAGACAAATTAATTTCAAAATATCCAACGGCTCACCTTGAATTTGGGATTCTGTGAATTAAGGGATCAAATTATGCAAATCGATCCCAACACGAGCAAAGAATGGGGCGGAGCTTAGCCGGAAATGGGCGTGGTATATCTAGAAATTACTCATAACAGTATTACTAGCTACCTCATAGACGGATGGCAGACGTAGCTTGTAAAAGACTGGCAGGTAGATCTGAGTGGCCCCGAATATGGCAAAGAAAAGCGCCAGACCATTCCAGACAAACATTGTTCCACTATTGTAGATCTCTGCTGGTACACCAAGCACTGACAATGAGAGAAATTCAAACCACACACCATACGGTACATATTGGCATAGCTACGGGAATGCAGAGCAAGCCAGGGAATTGATATACATGTGTATGAAGATTGCTTTATCTACCATTTTATGACCATAACTACCGCATATCGCACAGATTTACGTAGTAGTAGTAGTAGTAGTAGTAGTAGTAGTAGTAGTAGTAGTAGTAGTAGTAGTAGTAGTAGTAGTAGTAGTAGTAGTAGTGGTGGTGATAGTTGTAGTGATAGTGGTAGTGGTAGCAGTAGCGGCGGTGGCGGCGGCAGAGGCAGCGGCAGCGACAGTAGCTGCAGCAGCAGTAGTAGTAGTAGTAGTAATAGTAGTAGTAGTAGTAGTAGTCAATGCCATAAGTCGTGTTGAATTTGAGCTCTGCTATTATCACTCATTTTGTTGTCTCTGTCTTGATTTTCTGTTTATTTTTGGTTTTGAAAGGTCTTTAAGCTTATCAGGTTCTTGTTGGCGTTAGTTATTTTTGTGTGTTTTGCTGTGGGAGGTCACAGTTGTTTGTCAATGTTTTCAGCGTTGTATGCTGTCCTCGCTCACTGCAGACCGCCATTCCTGGCTGGCCCGTCGCCTTGCTGCGTGAACGAGCGTGTCACCTGGCCGTATTGACCTCACTTGCTGTTTATGTATATTTTGATTTTGAAACTTGTATATATATTTGCTTTGATCTTTTTTAATGTTTCCAGTTTCTAATTCTGGGGTCTCCTGAATTATTAATTTTGTGGCGTTTTTCTCGTCGGTGTTAATTTGGCGGTGTTTATTGGTCCTTGTTCTAAGTGGTCTTTTCGACAGGCTATGCTGATCAGTTAGCTACACGTCGGTCGTGCTATTGCCGGAGTTTAGAGACGTGTCTATTTACAAATAACTACGTGTTTTAGGCGCCTTCAAAATTTGTCTAATTTGTCAGACAAAATTGAACCGCTGACAAATCTTGACATAGTCAGACGTAAAAATGAACTCTTTTTTTACATAAGCTACTGTCTCTGGAAATTATCCCGGGCCGTTTGCTAGTGAAAAATGTCTTCAGAATATAAAAGGACATTGAGTTTAAAGATCGTAACGAAGGGATGGGACGTTGCAGCCAATTGATGTTTATCATGGCCTGAAAGACGTTGATGGTGCTGGCCATTTGGTCCTTAAGGGACTTATCAACATTACTCGTAATGTCTGGAACGTCACGGTTGGTACGATGACGTAAAGAATAAGCTGCTGGAGAGTGAGCTCATGGTAAAGGGTGCGGTGTGTGTGGTGGAGGAAATTGAGTCAGACAAACTGGTGGTGAAAACTAAGACTCCATATGAAATTCTAAATGACCATCTAATGGCTGAATGAACTCAGTATGGGCAAGTCTTGAAGTTTGACAGGGAGACATACCGTTTTGACAGGTCGCTTGAGAATGGAATAAGGATGGTTTATTTTGATAAGCTAGATAAACCGCTGCCTAATAAACTTTCTATAGATGGCAAATTTATCCTGTCTCTTTGGTACATAGGACAGGTAAAGGAATGCCGGATTTGTTCAGGCACCAACCACCTGGCAGTGGACTGTCCAAGAAAGAACATGTGTCTAAATTGTGGGTCCACTGAACACTTTAAAGACAATGCCCAGAAAATAATAAGTCACGCAATCCAATATTGGATAAAGATTCCAATGTTACAACTGAAGAGCGGGCGAGCGAGTCTCAAAATCCACCACCAACACCTCCAGCTGTTGTCACTGTTCTTGCTGATACGCATCCAGCAGCTAGCCAAGGGCCGGTAACTGTAAGCAACAATCCGGTAATAAAAAACATCAGTGACTGCATTGATGTTTTGGAAACTAGCATAAGTCTTACACCAGATGACAGTAAGAAATCCAATGAACTAGCCAATGCTGTATCTGATGATGATGATGATGATGATGATGATGATGATGATGATGATGATGATGATGATGATGATAATTTAAGTGAAGAGGAATTCTCTCTGACACGGCCTTTGGAAACGGAAATTCCGATCACAATCTACAGATGATGTCGCTGGCTTTCCGCCCGTTTCCTTCGAGTCAGTTTTCAGAAATTGCAAATGATGCTGAGAGTTCAAAAGCTACTAGTGCAGGGGATACATTGCCGGCGATGGACGTTGTAGACGAGGTGATTAAAGGCAACATAGTTAATCTTAAACGCCACAAAACAGATTCCATTTCTGAATCAGAGGCAGAGGTAAGTGATATAGATGACAGTATGTCTGTTGCTGTGTCAGAATATTCTGCCAAGACCCAGAGCTCCCAAATATCTGATGAGATGGTTATGTTTCGATCCGAAGATGGCGAGGAATTAGTACCCTATATAACAGCAAAAGGTGTACATTATAGACATTTGAGATGTGATTCAGACATTTCAAAATATAGTTATTTGAAAACTGTTGAGCTGAATAATCACGATTTCAATGGTAAAATGGGGAAATGGGCTAAAAAGAAAGGCAAGGTGAGTAAGAAACCTAAATCCAGTTAGGATAAATATGGCAGTCTTGGTTATTCTTCGCCTATTTATGATTATTTGTTCCTTAAATTGCAGAGGTTTGGATACGGATTTTAAACAAAGACGTCTAATTGAAGAACTTGAAAAACAAAATGTTTACGTTGCCTTGCTTCAAGAAACTAAAATCCAGAAGCCTGAAGTTATTGATTTATTTAAGAGGATTTTTAAGGGTGAAATATACTACTCGTTATCACCTGATAACAGTTATGGAGTCGCTATACTGATTTTTCCTTGCTGTCTGAAATCGATCAACGTTATATCATCTGTATCTGATACAAGAGGGCGTTGGGTTAAAGTTACACTTGATGTTTTCGATTCAGCTGTAAATATCCTATACGTTTATGCCACTTCTTTACATGGCTGTCGCCAGGCTTTTCTCACTAACTTATCATCAGTTATTCAGGAAAGCACGTCTGCAAATTTAGTTTTAGCTGATGATTTTAATTGTGTTATAGAGCCAAATATGGTAGACGGTCACCAGGCTGCATATAATGATACATCACATCTTGAGCTAAAGCAGATCTGTGACAGAGAACATATACTTGATAGCTGCCATATATTATGTCCTAATGGTAAAGAGTACACCCGGATTTCGAATAATAGACAGGTAGCATCCAGATTAGATAGGATTTATATACAACAGTCACTTACGGGTAATCTGACACAAATACAAATTTCCCCAGTGGCATTTTCTGACCATCATATGGTGTGTATCACCTTAGATAGTGTTGTCTGGATTAAACGAGGCATAGGCTACTGGATGATTAATAACTCCCTCTTGTCAGATATTAAATACCAACATCATGTGGAAGAATTTTGGAAATATTGGCTGCTGAAGAGAGACATTTATGAAACTTTAATTCAATGGTGGGAGGATGGTAAGTCTGGATTGGCACACATAACACGACAGTACACGATTAAAAAAGCACGAGATAGGCGAAAACACAGGAAAGCCTTAGAAAACATTTAAATCGAGTTTCCTGTAAAATCAACGCGGGAGAAGAAGGTTTAAGAAGCCTTATGGTTGAATTGAAGGAAAAATAACTGAATTAGACCAATATACATTTGAAGGGGCCAAAGTTAGATCAAGGGCAAAGATGCAAACAGAATGCGAAAAATCAACCAAATATTTTTGCAATTTAGAAAAGGCAAGGGGCGTTGAGAGAATAACTAGATCTCTAAAATCAAGTACTGGTCGCGTCGCATATACTAATGAAGATATGATGGAAGTAGTTTGTCAGTTTTATAAATCGTTGTATACATCTGAAGGGAGCGATGCTATGACAACCTCAATCTTCCTAGATAATATAGAGAACACGTTGCCAGATGCATCTCGCGAAAACTGCGATAAATCTTTATCATTAGATAGATTGTCCAAGTCGCTGCAAGGCATGAAGGCTGCCAAATGTCCAGGATGTAATGGGTTGCCTGTAGAATTTTATTGCACATTTTGGCATTTGCTTGGCCCTCCGTTTCATCAAGTAGTAATGGAAATTTTTTGAAAATGACCATCTTGTTCCTACAATGTCTCATGCATATGTCCACATTTTATACAAGAGAGGTGAGACAGAAGATTTGAGAAATGACAGACCTATATCTCTGCTGTGCATAGATTATAAAATAATTTCAAGCGCTTTGTCAATGAAACTAAATGATGTATTAGATGAGGTTATTGACCCAGATCAGATTTATGGGATTCCATTCCATTATGGGATACATTTAGAATTATTTCTTGATTCTTGAACAGAATTCCTCATAGCTAAATGCAACATATATATATATAGTATATATATATATACATATATATATATATATATATATATATATATATATATATATATATATATATATATATATATATATATATATATATATATATATATATATATATATATATATATATATATATATATATATATATATATATATATATATATAGGCGATAAACAGGTAGACTTATATAGATTTGATATCAAAACTGTTTGTGTGGATCGTCTCCCCTGATCAGCCACTCGCTTCATGCTATCATGTGTATGCGTCTGAATAGTTTAGCTGAATACATCGTTTAATTTATAATATTCTAATCCATACACATATCTATATGGTCTATCGTTGTCCATGTGGTTATATCGTCTGACCAGTTAAATAATCAAGACGTGATGTACCCGATGATCCAGCGAATGACTCTAAGCTCAGTGAAGGCTCTGCCTACCATGTATGATTGATTGGTGAGTGTTTGTCATAGACCGACTCCAAACCCAAACTACTGGCTACCAGCGATCGAGCAGGAGAAAAAAAGCCACAATGTTGTGCCAGGAATGTGCCAGCCAGCTAAGATAACTAATTGTGGATATATGGGGTTTGGCAAATGTCGCATACTTGGATCGTCATCCAGCCACACTACTCATGTCTTCAAGAATCGGAAGCCACGGTGGATATCATGAATTTGTAACTGGTAAATGAGCGTTCTGTGGTCGAGGTATTCTGGTTTTGGTTTGTAATACATTTTTTCTATAGAAATAGATTAGACACCAAAACTTTAAATTGCTGTACGTATATTCAGGATTCAACTAAATCAGGTCATGGTGATCCAGTTTAGTTGCGCTGGCTATTATTGGCCCCATTGATCCGCCATTGTCCAGATTAACGTATTATCCTATCTCTCGTCATTGATTCTGGCAGACACAAACAAAGTGATTACTCCTGATTTGTGTTAGCATTAACCTTCCATTCATAGACAATGAAACTCAGCTCTAATACTGATAGTATTTCAGAGTTAGTAATTGTGATCCGTAGTTGATTACGATAAGCCATTTCTATTTCAGAATGAATAACTCACGTCGACCCACTGAAAGGTCCACTTTTATTCAAAGATATACCTGCGATATCAACTGCTCAGTACATCATGTAGCGTGGGTCGACCGCTCATGTACGAACCATCCCAGCTTGTCTTGGTACAGAACAGCCGCCCCAGGTATGTTCCAAGCATACACCCCTGGGTAGGATAGTATCTGTGTATAAAGCCATATAAGAGAGGCTCTCAAAACTAGTCTGTTAATTATACGTGAGTCTAGACCCTAGCATTGGGAACTAGCATATAAACGCCTTAAATATTACAACACACACACTAGTCTGTGAGATTGACTAGCGCGCTAGCACGCATGCGTGGGCATCAGAGATTGCCTACCAATGCGGGTTAGTGTTGGAGAGAATGGTATCTTATTATATATCGAGTCGGTACTCGTAATTCCTTTTATATCCTCTCCTCATCGTTCTTGGTATTGATCATTACCAGAATGAAGCGAGGACTCCAAATCCTTTTACTATTTTAAGATCGGTCCAGAAATGGCTGAGTTTTTCATGTTTGATTCCGTTCAAAATATTGCTCTAAAAGCCATAGGCACGTGCATGTACCTAGTGAATGGGGAGGATAGCGTATCACGTGGTCGCTTTCCATGCCTCAGAACTCGCACGCTGATTGGCTGTGGTGCTCCAGCTATGATGTCACGAGTAGTATAAAAGGAGCAGAAAAGTCAGAACCGAGAGCAGAGAGGAGGTGGAAGGTTGTGTTAGGTCAGAGCAGACCGAGTCGTGGGGCAACTGCTAACTGTAGATCAGGAACCTAATAGCCGACTACAGTGCCGTTCGGATTTCAGCCTCGTCTCTGGAACACAGCCTCCACACCCACACCTAGTTTTTTGGAAGCTCCCGGAAAAGATATCATCCAGGGGCAAGAACAAAATTATAGTAAGGCACTCCCACTACCAACACCGCAGAGGGACCTTTTTGCAGATGGGCCTTTTGGGCCCGATGTAAAACCTCGTCAAGTATGTAGGACGAGTGGTGTTTTCGATGGATAACTCGCCAGATCTGCCACACTACGCCAAAGAGTGGTGACTCAAATTCCGCACATGTGTTGTGCTCAGTATTTAACATTTTGACCGCAGTCTAGGGGCATTGCCTAATGCACCGCACGATCTATGCAGTGGATCACGTCTTGTGATCCACCAGGATGCATCCGCATCAAATAACTTTTAACCATAGCCCTTGATAACTACAGGTCAGCTACAAAAATCTGCACCGGTACACAACTTTCCAACCACCATTTAAATTACTAATGTGTGAATAAACGTGACTATCTACTAGCCATCCACATCCGCAACAGTTCTTTTTCACCATTTTTTAGAGTAAGCCACATCAGATAGTTCGCCTACAAATATACACCTAGCAGCTAACTTCAGCATCATGCCATCTCATGCCTCGGATATGTAACGCTTCAACCACAGTAACTTCAGAACTCTTTCCATACCGATGACTAATAGGTACTCCGTTATTGCATTAATATATTAATGTATTTATATAAGCTGCTGATGACTAACAGGTCGTCTGAGACCGCATTTTTTTTTCATAGTTTATATCTTTTTACTGTATATATTTATCCTTATTTTTGTGCCGATGACTAACAGGCACCGTCAAGGTCGTGTGACCTACTATTTTGACTGTACTGTGATAGTTAGTTATATGGCAGTCACCATCATAGTTAAATATTTTGCTTATTTTGTGTAAAATACTAGGACTGCAGTTTGCTAGGCTACACTATACAACAACAACAACCGCACCACCTTGTTTCCCAACAGCATCAATTGTTCACTGAGCTCACTGCTCATGTTCTCACTATGCGAACATGACATGCGGCTGACTAAACCTGGCTATTTTAGCTCGATAAGATAGGTTTAAAATTGGTTATGGACGATTATACTACAGGAGACATTTTTTGTAAGTCTCGTTTCCGGGAATAGCGGGTATGTAACTCCGCACACCGGCAAGGTTGTATAAATTGGCCATATACCACAGGGCCTCCTAAATTCTTGTGAATAAATAAGCAAGTGTGCGTGCGTGCGTGCGTGCGTGCGTGCGTGCGTGCGTGCGTGCGTGCGTGCGTGCGTGCGTGCGTGCGTGCGTGCGTGCGTGCGTGCGTGTGTGTGTCTCTCTCTCTCTCTCTCTCTCTCTCTCTCTCTCTCTCTCTCTCTCTCTCTCTCTCTCTCTCTCTCTCTCTCTCTCTCTCTCTCTCTACACTCCTCCAGCCTTATGGCTCAATAATTGTCTGGACTCCCTCTGCTACGTTGTTTAGAGCTGACTTTGAAACTATTGAGGTTTCATAGCGGTTAGAATCAAAGAGTCGATGACCGCAAACATCCCCCTGTATCTGCGAATACTTGTTAGCTTAGATAGCCATGCGAAAGCAGGAACCACTGCCAAAAGATTATATTATATTTACTGGCCTGCAGCGCATCTCTGGGCAACTTCATAACCCTAAAGACAGGTAAATGTTAGTCCCGACACGCTAGTTGACGGACATGACACAGATCTCCATCTAACTCTACATGTGACTGGGTGCCGTCTTAGAACCCACCACGCCCTCACGGGAAGGTCACCATAGTTGGATATCTGTCTCTTACTCCCCACCATAAACCTATATGTGCTTTTAATGCTTATGTAATGTGACTTGTCCCTGTGCTGTTATATGTGGTCATGATGCAGTGGTGACAGGATCGTTATATGATTCTGAAGCTACCACCATGTGACATGTCCGCATGCTGTCTCTCTGAGGGGGATGCTCCGTGAGGGCGACCATACAGACACCAGGCATTCTCGCCAGTCAGGCTTATATGTTAAAGCTAGATAGAACACACAGCAACTTGCGGCTTAGAACTTGATTTGGACCTAAAAACTAATGTTGGGATCGAATCTAGTAGAAGTACCGCATGCATAAAGCGGCGACTACTGTTTTGAACACTCATGTCCATAAATGGCGGATATAGTATGATGAACTGAATTTCTTAATTAATTTGTTTACGGATGTATGCATTGTATTGATCACACCTACACGGAAGAAAACAGATATACTCATGACGTATTTCCCGACATCACTTGCTTGATTGGATGCTTACATTCTGACGTTGGCATGTTGACGGAACTGCATTACTAAATAACGGATCTGACATTAAAATTATCTGTTGTTCTATCTGTAAACAGGAACTATTGCCATAAACACATACACCCACATTGTGTGACCAACCCATGTTCCTTGATTATAAAAGACCGACAATTTAATAGGTTCATTTAAAATACGATTTGATTCTCAAGATTACGCTCTCAGACTCAACAATTGATACTTTGGTATTGCTGTAGGCTGTTACTGTCTAACAGTGCAACAGTTTACAGAGATAGCATCTTCAGAGAGAAACCAATCGTTCATCGATTGCATATTCGTGTTATTATTTTGACATCATTGTAATGATATATAATTGCTCTGAATTATTACATGAGCGCCAGTGGCTTATGATGCCGCTTATCGTTTTACAGCTAGGCTAGCGGATTTGGTCAAACCTCGGGAAAAAATTTCAATGTTATTGAATCCTTCGAATTTTTGTTCACATATGACCATAGTATTACAGACAAAAAGTCGCAGCTGATAACCTTTGGGGGAAATATTTTATGCCAAATTGAATTTCTTCCCCAAATTTGTGCCCTTTCACATATTGTAATCACACACTAGACGAAACCAAATTAAGATTTCTCAGGATATTTTATGGTTACATTGATGGAATTTGCTCTGGATGTTGGAAATAAAATATTCTAACTGATTTTCAACCAAGTAGTCGACATAGCAAAATCCAATATGGCTGCCGGTACGTTGAGTAAATCAGAATTCCCCATAATACAAGACAAGCTCCAGGCAATTTAATAAATGAACCCAAATGAACATAACATACTAAACTAAAATGTATCTCTCGTACCAATCATTAAAGAGCTGTCTATTATCTCTATGCTTTAATTTGTAACCCATTCTTCAACAGCGTCATCTTCAGCTTCACAGCTGTCAGTGTGTGCCCTGTTGTAGCAGGTCTCGCCATGACAACCTCCACATGCTGCGATGCATTTTAACCCAGATTTGTGGCACGAGCATTGATTTGTTGCACATTGTTTTTATTTCTGACTTTACATTTGCAGCAGATGAATTTTAAGACACTTTCTGGTGCAGCACCTAAATCAGTCATCACCGGTCGCATACCATCCTTCTCCAGCTTCCAGCCCCACTTGCAAGGATTGAGACAGTTGTTTTTTAGTTCAGCCCATTGCTTAATTTGCATGTGGACTCGAAGGCTGTGATAATACGCTGCTCTCTCAGTTGGAGGTAATCTCTCAGGATCAATTTTATTACAGCGTGCAACCATTGCTTGGTACCGTGTATGTCTTAAGGAGGTTAGTGTGTCATGGTCTTTACCACCATAAAGTCTGCAGAAGATAGACACGCCTACAGCACCAACATTATCAGTGGTTGTCTCGTCAATCAGTGCACGGGATAGATGCTGCAACCTATTACATTTAATTAATGTCTTCATTGGATGCGTTTTTTCTTGTCCAAATGTAGATTACGTCGTATCACAACCACTCCACGCGTGTATAAACAGGATATTATTACGCAAAACCGGATCCATTACATGGTGTGTTTCTCGAATGCTGTACAATTCAACACTTTTATTCGATCCACTAACCTTTTTCTCTTTCGTCAAGAATATGTCAGCCATTTGTGTTTCCCAGTGATGAATCAACATAATGAAGATATCCGTATCTTCAGCAACAAGGATTACTGACTGGCCATTCTGCGAAAAGTTTAGAGCAGTTGATACAATCAAAGTGTCTGCATCGCCATCACTGCACTTAATTATGTGTCCTTTAGATTGTAGCAGTTTCGTTTGAGAGAAATGCATGCTGATTCTTGTGACATTTGGAGTTTTCAGTGAGAGTGATATCTTCAGATCGTGTTCCAGACCTCCTCAAATGCTCGTGATCCTTGGTAAATGGCCCTTCGTACCCATCAAAAACAAGACAACACATCCCAAACTTATTTCTAAGATATGTTTCATACTGTTCTACCACTTCTCGATATGTGGCATTCTTTTGCCATCTAATACGACACAGGAGCCATCCGCCATCTATAACTTGCATACTGTCTTTGGTAATAGCATTGGCTTGGTTACTTAGGTTGGTAAGATCTTTTTTAATCTCTCTAGCTAATTCTGCCTTATCTGGTTTTGACAGCTCATACTTGAAGTAAAATTTAAGGTCCTCAGACTCCCGGTTAGCCAATGCCGTACAACGCATGAATAAAACAATCAAAATCAATTTGAATTGATTTCTTACTCACCTTGATACCTGGCAGAAGATATTCCTGTCCGAACTTGCTTTGGTCACTTAATATGTGCACTACTAAATGCTACACCGTCAAGTGATTGTTGAATCTCCCTACCAATTTGTTCAGCTTGGTCACAGGTGATTCCATCCTCATCGGTTGCTGTTAGTCCAGTTGCCAGTGATCTTAATGCAGAAACTTCATCATTGAAATGGTTGTGCTGTTCAAACCAATCCAGTATTTTCTCCATGTCTGTCGAATCTCGCCTGCACCTAGATTTTCCTAGTTCTGCGTGCTGTTCACTTGTAGCATGGTGGCAGTTTGTTAGACTTGTCATCGTGTCATGAATAGCTGCACAATGATGCATGCTATAGACCCATTGGTGTCTGACACTATCTGTTATGCCAGGACCATGTGTCAAACCTCCTCGAGCTTTCATGGATCGCATTAGAATTTGCTCTATGCATAGATCAGTCCACAAACCAGCCCAGTATTTTTCACTTCGGCGCACTGCATGGTAGCCTTCCGAAAATTTCTGGTACAACCACTGATGTTGATTTGGGAGGTCCCTCATTATTTGGAGGTACAGTCTAGCACTTTTGGCATAATTAATATGACCAGATGCAGCGAAAAGATTCAGCAGCTTTCCATCAGCTGTGAGGTGACCTTCCCAATCGCACACTCTCTCACACTGCATAAAGGTCTTGACAATGTTAATATAATAGATACAAAATCCAATACTTGGCATTGCGTGACTCAATTTCCATGTTTTCTTTGTGCTAACAATACATTGATCTAAACCTGACAGTTCTTCAGAATCAAGAATATCATTGAGTGGTACACCACCATCTTCGGTAACTTGATCAAACAATTCTTTTAGTTTGCTTACTGATCCATGGTTAATCTATTAGTGTTTTGGGACGATTCTGAATTGGAATGTTCAGACTCTGCAGGTAATATACCCGAGACCAGCTTTGTCATAAGTGCCTTTTCGACTGGAAAATGTGCACGTAAAGCTCTGGCAATTGATTTACCTGTCAAAATATGGGAAATAGTATTTGGCCCATAGACTTGTCCCATGGCTTCCTCAAGACCAGACCCTTTCATCACATTACCGATTCTGCCACAAACGCTCATAAGAAGATGAAACCCACCAAGTCGACAAACTATCCTGTTTAGACCTTTTGACTCGGTAATTTCTACTGCTTTCTGCCAGAGCGGCTGGTCAAATGTAATGCAAGCACTGGGTTGCATCAATCGACAGGATTGTTCTTCAATGTACAAAAGTGTAGAGTCTAGACATGTCTCATCATTTGGATTAAAGTCTATGAAAGGAAGATTAAGCACTTGCCATTTGTCGATGCCATCATCGAATAATCTGAAGATGTGCTCATAAGTTTTACAATGTACTTTCTCGAATGTTTTCTAATATTACCCCGGTACATTTATTATCATAAATCACCATATTCGGACGTCAGGATTGAACCAATATTAATTATTGACAAACCATGACATACTCTGATAAATTTTATTTGCAATTTGCGTTGATATGATGGAGAAATTAGACATATTGTAATTGGAGGGGCTGGCATTGGGAACTATATGTTGATTTAGTGCATGTTTGTATGGTTATACCAAAATTTGCCACGCTGTCTTCAAAATAACTCAACCGTTGTGTAATTCTGAGCTATAACATTATATCTTTAAGAACTGTGCCAATTTTCAGCTCTGTAATTATAAAAGTGGCGAAAAACTGATTTTACGTTCATCTATCATATAATTACAGTTTGTAAGAATACAAAAGTAGATCAAATTCAAAGCGCTGTCAAATATTTTCCCCTAAAGGTATCACTTGCGACTTTTTTTCTGTAATACTAGGGATATGTGGGAATATAATTCCGCAAGTTTTGATAACATTATAATTCTTTTCCCAGGTCGACCAAAAACTGGCTCATCCTACTAGCCTAAGCAATGAATACTGTTCTACTCGGTCTACTACCTGGGTACGGTTATTGTAACGCATATTTACTGCATTGTTCATTTTCTGCGTTGTTTATTACTGTATCACTTTGCTATTGATATCGTTATTTTACTATTGTATTATATGAGATAATTTCTGATTATATTTCAGAACACATCTCACATCTTATGGTTTGAATAAACCTGACTTGCGCGTTGTTAGAAAAAAATCGTTCCTCGCGTTGTTACACCATCTCGTCCCATACCGTTCAGTCCAAGTTTTCTGAAGAGCTCAGACTCCATTGTTTGGACTATTGTTCACGGGAATTTGGTGATCTGTTTCCACAAAAGAGATGATGTCTGAGAGAGATGCTGATGACGAGACGATTCTAATGGCGAATCCAGAAGAAGCCGTTCGTATCGGAATGAAACGTCGTCAGATGAAAGCAAAACTGACGAGAGCAATTAACCATCCTAAGGAGAGAGTTAATAATCGTGATGCGGATGAGCGACGTATCAAGAAAGAACTTCTTTCTATTAAAGATGGGTTCCGTATATTAAGCGATACGCACTGTGAACTTTATACCTGTGTAGAGCAAGTGGAGTTTCACAAATTAGACCAATGGGAGACAGAATTGAGTGACGAGTTAATTACGTTCGAGTTAGAACTGGATACATATTTAATGACACTTACTACACAAACAGACCCGTATTTTAAAAAGGATACATAAATCGGTTCTATGAATGAATGTGCATTACCACCTGTAGCCTCTCGCTTAGCGGATGACGTAGCATCCGTGAGAGAGGAATCACAGGATCATATTTCCATTGACGGCGGCGGAGTAGACGTGCGTGTACCTCGCCAGGCACATCCATCAAATCATGTACAGGTAGGGAAAGAAGGTACACGGACTCGAAATGTGTTTAATGAACAATCGTTCGATGCCTGGATAGACAGACCTGTTGAAATGCAAGAGACAGTTTTGCCAGAAGCGCCAAGAGACATCAGTGTGGCAGAGGCGTTGTACAAACTTGAGGCAAATAGAGGGATTCCAGCTCTAGAAATCCCAAAGTTCGATGGAAACCCACTCAGGTATATAGATTTTGTAGAACGATTCAAAATACAAATTCACGATACGCCATTTTTAACTGATGATGTCAGAATGGTACAATTGAAAATGCATTTAATTGGGGATGCAGAGCAATCGATCAGTGGTCTTGGGTCTAGTGGAATTATATATGCCTGTGCACTCAAAACAGTAAAAGATCGTTTTGACTCACCTAGTAATATCACCCGCGCATATATACACAGAGTTTTAAGTGGCAATATAATTTCTTATCATGACATAAATATGCTTAGGCAGTTTTTTTAGATATAATAAATGCGTTGGCCACTCTACAGAAAATTCATTATATTTGCAGATACAAATGCTACTGAAACACTTAGGCAGATAATAAGAAGACTTCCAGATTCGCTAATTAATAAATGGAAAAATATAGCAACAGAGACTAGAGAGAGGGGTGAAATTCCGTCCATCAGAAAACAGGTTACGTCACAATTTGATCCAGACTTCGGTGACATTAACAGAAATGACAGGGATGATGGGAGAACAGTACGCGTGGAGAGACGTAAAGCGATACATGCCACTGGAGAGAGAATAAACAAGGCAAAATTAGCATGCTATCTGTGTTCTGAGGAACATCGAGTCTCTGACTGCCCAACATTTTGAAACTCGAGTGTTGCTGAACGCATTCAGCTGGTTAAAGATAATGCGTTATGTTTCTCTTGTCTTAATAAATCGCACATGGCAAAGGACTGTAGACGTAAACAGACATGTAAGACAGACGGCTGCACACGCACTCATCATCAACTCCTACATGAAAATCCACCTACAGCTAGCAGCGCATTGTCACCCTTGGACACCCTTCAATTATGCCTGTGGTCAGAGTCAATTTCCGGTCAACCAATGGTATAGTAAAGCAAGGGAATTGGTTGATTGATAGCGGGACAGGGACTACTATTATAAGACGGGACTTTGCTAAAGTATTGGGACTTCAAGGCAAGATGGAGGGACTTGATTTGTCCGTAGTAGGGGGTGAACGTATAGAACAACAAAATAGTAGGCGGGTTAAATTTGGGATATCTTCATTATGTAATTAGAAAGAGTTTGGAATTGAGGCACATGAAATTAATAAGACTATAATTAGTGTCCCCGCCTTAGATAGACATTGGTTGGCCTCATTTCCGCATCCCAGAGATATTAATTTCCCTCACAAAGTAGGTCCTATTGACCTAATTATGGGTGTTCAGTATAGGCATTTGCATGAATCGAATGAGACCCGCCAAGGTTTGCCATTTGAGCCAGTTGCCAAGCATACACAGTTAGGATGGTATGTCATTGGTTCAGATAACGTTAAAATGGCAGCGTCCATCAAATCTGTCAATTTTGTACAAAGGATTTGTTTTGACAAATTCTATGAGTTTGAAACGCTTGGGCTCCCGATTGTTCTTGTCCAAAGAGTGTCATGTCAGCAGATGATAAACAAGCTCTTGGTTTGATTGCCTCATCTTGTCAACACATCGATGGTCTGTACATTGTCGGGTTACCCTGGAAAATGGATCCTTTGTTGCGTTTTGTTGCTCATCACGGTTGGCCTCACACGATTAATCTGATAATTGAAGTTCATTTGTTGGAGCACAAAAGGAGCTCAAGAAATTAGTACAGGGAGGGAGAAAGCAAATAGATGATTTTGCTAGTCTTCATAAAGTGAAGTGGATGTTTAATACCCCACTTAGTCCTCATCAGGGGGACTATTTGAGAGTCTTATCAAGCTGACTAAAAGAGCATTGCAGGTTGCTATAGGGCAACAGGTTCTCAGTTGGAATGAAATGTCGACAGTGTTTGCTGAAGTTGCGAGTCTCCTTAACTCAAGGCCCATTGGATATGCTGCCAATGATCCAAATGATCTTCAGCCACTCACAGAGGTTCCCCAAGGTCAGTTTGAAGAGTCCAGAAATTTAAGAAAAAGATTTCAGTTTGTCCAAACACTAATGTATCAGTTTTGGAAGCGTTTTGTTAGCGAACATTTACCCACACTCATGAAACGTTCAAAATGGCAAACTAAAGGTCGACAAATGAAAGTACGTGACATTGTATTACCTACAGACCCGATAGTCCCAAGGGGAAATTGGAATCTTGCTAGGATTTTGGAAGTATATCCTGGTTCAGATGGGGTGATAAGAAATGTCAAGGTCAAAACCTCAAAGGGAGAATTTATGCGGTCTATCCAGAAATGTTGTCCCATCATCACTGATGTGACACGTGCGAGTTTATCACATTGTGGGGCACTGGAGGGTTGTTTTGAACACTCATGTCAATAAATGGCGGACATAGTTTGATGAACTGAATTTCTTAATTAATTTGTTTACGGATGTATGCATTGTTTTGATCACACCTACATGGAAGAAAACTGATATACTCGTGACGTATCTCCCGACATCACTGGCTTGATTGGACGCTTACATTATGACGTTGGCATGTTGACGGAACTGCATTCCGAAATAACGGATCTGACATTAAAATAATCTGCTGTTCTATCTGTAAACAGGAACTATTGCCGTAAACACCTACACCCACATTGTGTGACCAACCCATGTTCCTTGATTATAAAAGACCGACAATTTAATAGGTTCATTTAAAATACGATTTGATTCTCAAGATTACGTTCTCAGACTCAAGAATTGATACTTTGTTAAAGAGAACTCGGGGAAGATCAACTCTTCAGGTACTGAGATTTAGTGTTTAAAATCTGTTTCTAGATGCCAAATTTGGGCCACGAAGAGTACCCTTTATAGACAAGTATTGCATAATGAGTAAATTCAATAGCTTCGTTAGCCATTTTAACGGTCAGGTTGATACAAATATGATCTTTCGATGTTGTCTTATAGCTGAACTATTTTATAGATAACAGGTATTACACGTGAGCCCAGCATTCTGAATTTGGTTATTATATAACTTTAGTTTGCATAATTCCATTGAGAAAATAGGACCAGGGGTCATTTCTCTGCTTGTCATCCCAGGTGTAATTGTAGTGGTGCACAATGGCACACCAATAAGACTGGTGTTTGTCTGAAGTGGTATTGCTGTAGGCTGTTACTGTCTAACAGTGCAACAGTTTACAGAGATAGCATCTTCAGAGAGAAACCAATAGTTCATCGATTGCATATTCGTGTTATTATTTTGACATCATCGTAATGATATATAAGTGCTCTGAATTATTACATGAGCGCCAGTGGCTTATCGTTTTACAGCAATGGATACCGTTCTACTAGGTCTACTACCTGAGTACGGTTATTGTAACGCATATTTACTGCATTGTTCATTTTCTGCATTGTTTATTACTGTATCACTTTGCTATTGATATCGTTATTATTATTATTATTATTATTATTATTATTATTATTATTATTATTATTATTATTATTATTATTGTTATTATTATTATTATTATTATTATTATTATTATTATTATTATTATTATTATTATATGAGATAATTTCTGATTATATTTCAGAACACATCCCGCATCTTATGGTTTGAATAAACCTGACTTGCGCGTTGTTAGAAAAAAAATCTTTCCTCGCGTTGTTACACCATCTCGTCCCGTACCATTCAGTCCAACTACCAATACGGTATCTTTTAACTTATACAAGGTAACGGTGTTGGATTCTGCGGAAATCATCCACCTCATCTTCACGTAAAACAGCGTACATGACTATAACTTTTAATTTCATTAGGTTGCCTCATTTTACATAGCATAATTTGAATAAGATAGTGCCCCTTTTTACCATCTCTCTTCCTCCGCTTCAGCACTTTCCTCTCGCAACAAAAGATATTTGTGTTATGGGTTAATACAGTTTATATTAAACTTGCTAAGTAGTCGCGTTAGGACCCCCGCCTTGCGGGGATAACTCACCGATTATACAGATCAAATAGGTGAGGTACCTCGCCACTTAATTTCTCTCATAGCAGCAAACGAGTACCATTGCTTGGCTGTGTAATATTAATTAATTATGTATTTTATACTGTCTTAACTCTAAATTGAGTAAATGGACCGCCACACCGGTAACACAAACAGCCGGGACGATACGGTGTGGTTCAACTTCCGCGGCGATGGTCGCACGACTCCACGGGAACGTGAACGTTGCACCGGCTCACGAAACCGGTCTTTGTATAATGCGGAGACACGCAATACTATTTCCGCAACCCCGAGATCGGCAGCTAACCAGCAGCCTCGCCCCAACGCACCATGCACATGCAGCGCTGCAGCGCGAGAGTATCCAGCGGACCAGCGCCACCCCCACCCATCCACCCCACCCACCCACCCCGGAGGCTACAATCGTCATCAAACTTGGTACAAGTAGTTGTATTTACATCATCATTAAATTAAAAATACAACTCTATTTATGATTATCGCATTTATCCGATCTGATACGTTTGTTCTATGATGCAGAACCCATAGACTTCCGGTTGCCTGCGTCATTACTACATTTTTATGCCATAGCAACTTCTATAACATCAGTTCATCCCTACACAACCATCCTCAGACTGCAACTGTAGTATAAAACTCTGGCTCCGTCCCTGACCCAACGCTGTTGGTTATTTATTCGTGTACCAGTATTAGAATTAATATGAGTTTACTGACTATTGCTACGTCACAGAGTCAATAGCAGCAACGTAATATTTGCTGTGCTATAAGTTCTCGGTAACCTCGCCTCTATCTCGGGCATGTTATCAAGGGGTTGTGCGAGTACTGAATGGACGCAGCCTGTTTACCTCCATCCCTGACTTATAACATTTCATCTATCATTAACGAAAGATAACATATTGAGACGTCTCACCTCACATATAATGTGACGTCAGGAGGGGGGGGGGGGTGCGCTAATGAGAGCATGATGTCAGGAAGGGATGGGATGTGCTAATGAGAGCATGACGTCAGGAAGGCGTGAGATGTGTTAATGAGAGCATGACGTCAGGAGGGGTGGGATGTGCTAATGGGTGCAGTACTAATGAATAATAGTCATGAGCATTATCGTATTCTAATACGGGTCCGGAAAGCTCAGCTCGAATAATGAAAATCTGCTGCTCAGACTAACTATGACTGATTGTATATGTACCTTGAAACGTACCTGTAACTGCTGATGTAAAACTGGCAGCCAATGAGAACATGACTGGCATCAGATTCATCCGCCGTCCGGCCATCAGGAAATCCTCGGCTGATTTCTTCTTCCGGTCTTTGACGGCATAAAATACACCGATAGATGTGGAGAGGATGAGCATTGCGGCAAACACCAGATAGTCCGCCCAGTGCAAGGTCTTTGTATTGCTAAGCATTACTGACAGGGCTGAGAAACAATACAGGTAACCGGATTCAGGAAGAGATAAGTCATTGCCGTGTTCACTCGTCCATGCCATGTTCACTCATCCATGCCATGTTCACTCATCCATGCCATGTTCACTCATCCACACCGTGTTCACTCATCCACTCAGTGTTCACTCATCCACACCGTGTTCACTCATCCACTCCGTGTTCACTCATCCACACCGTGTTCACTCATTCACACCATGTTCCCTCATCCATGCTGCGTTCACTCATCTGCATCGTGTTCACTCATCCACTCCATGTTCACTCATCAATGCTGCATTCACTCATTCGCACCGTGTTCACTCAACCACTCCGTGTTCACTCATCCACACCATGTTCACTCATTCACACCGTGTTCACTCCTTCACACCGTGTTCACTCATCAATGATGCATTCACTCATTCGCACCGTGTTCACTCATCCACACTGTGTTCACCCATCCACACCGTGTTCACTCATCCACTCCGTGTTCACCCATCCACTCCGTGTTCACTCATCCACACCGTGTTCACTCATCCACTCCGTGTTCACTCATCCACTCCGTGTTCACTCATCCACGCCATGTTCACTCATCCACTCCGTGTTCACTCATCTACTCCATGTTCACTCATCCATACCATGTTTACTCATCAATGCCGTGTTCACTCATCCACAACGTGTTCACTCATCCACTCCGTGTTCACTCATCCACTCCGTGCTCACTCATCCACTCCGTGCTCACTCATCCACATCGTGTTCACTCATCCACTCCGTGTTCACTCATTCACTCCGTGTTCACCCATCCACTCCGTGTTCACTCATCCACACCGTGTTCACTCATCCACTTCGTGTTCACTCATCCACTCCGTGTTCACTCATCCACTCCGTGTTCACTCATCCACGCCATGTTCACTCATCCACACCGTGTTCACTCATCTACTCCATGTTCACTCATCCACACCATGTTCACTCATCAATGCCGTGTTCACTCATCCACAACGTGTTCACTCATCCACTCCGTGTTCGCTCATCCACTCCGTGTTCACCCATCCACTCCATGTTCACTCATCCACTCCGTGTTCACTCATCCACTCCGTGTTCACTCATCCACTCCGTGCTCACTCATCCACTCCGTGCTCACTCATCCACATCGTGTTCACTCATCCACTCCGTGTTCACTCATTCACTCCGTGTTCACTCATCCACACCGTGCTCACTCATTCACAATGTGTTCACTCATTCACACCGTGTTCACTCATCAATGCTACATTCACTCATTCGCACCGTGTTCACTCGTCCACACCATGTTCACTCATCCACACCGTGTTCACTCATCCACTCCGTGTTCACTCATCCACTCCGTGTTCACTCACCCACCCCGTGTTCACTCATCCACACCGTGTTCACTCATCAATGCTGCATTCACTCATCCGCACCGTGTTCACTCATCCACACCGTGTTCACTCATCCACTCCGTGTTCACTCATCCACTCCGTGCTCACTCATCCACTCCGTGCTCACTCATCCACATCGTGTTCACTCATCCACTCCGTGTTCACTCATTCACTCCGTGTTCACTCATCCACACCGTGCTCACTCATCCACTCCGTGCTCACTCATCCACATCGTGTTCACTCATCCACTCCGTGTTCACTCATTCACTCCGTGTTCACTCATTCACACCGTGTTCACTCATCAATGCTACATTCACTCATTCGCACCGTGTTCACTCGTCCACACCATGTTCACTCATCCACACCGTGTTCACTCATCCACTCCGTGTTCACTCATCCACTCCGTGTTCACTCACCCACCCCGTGTTCACTCACCCACCCCGTGTTCACTCATCCACACCGTGTTCACTCATCAATGCTACATTCACTCATTCGCACCGTGTTCACTCATCCACACCGTGTTCACTCATCCACACCATGTTCACTCATCCACACCGTGTTCACTCATCCACTCCGTGTTCACTCATCCACTCCGTGTTCACTCATCAATGCTGCATTCACTCATTCGCACCGTGTTCACTCATCCACACCGTGTTCACTCATCCACACCATGTTCACTCATCCACACCGTGTTCACTCATCCACTCCGTGTTCACTCATCCACTCCGTGTTCACTCATCCACCCCGCGTTCACTCATCCACACCGTGTTCACTCATCAATGCTGCATTCACTCATCCACACCGTGTTCACTCATCTATGCTGTGTTCACTCATCCACTCCGTGTTCACCCATTCACACCGTGTTCACTCATCCACACCGTGTTCACTCATCCATGCTGCGTTCACTCATCCACACCGTGTTCGCTCATCCACACCGCGTTCACTCATCCATGCTGCATTCACGCATCCACACTGTGTTCACTCATCCACACTGTGCTCACTCATCCACACCATGTTCACTCATCCACACCGTGTTCACGCATCCACGCCGTGTTCACTCATCCATGCTGCGTTCACTCATCCACACCGTGTTCACTCATCCATGCTGCGTTCACTGATCCATGCTTCATTCACGCATCCACACCGCATTCACTCATCCATGCTGCGTTCAGGCATCCACACCATGTTCACTCATTCACACCGTGTTCACTCATCCACACCGTGTTCACTCATCCACTATGTCTTCACTCATCCACTCCGTGTTCATTCATCCACACTGTGTTCACTCATCCACACCGTATTCACTCATCCACACCGTGTTCACGCATCCATACTGCGTTCACTCATCCACACCGTGTTCACTCATCCATGCTGCGTTCACTGATCCATGCTTCATTCACGCATCCACACCGCATTCACTCATCCATGCTGCGTTCACGCATCCACACCATGTTCACTCATTCACACCGTGTTCACTCATCCACACCGTGTTCACTCATCCACTACGTCTTCACTCATCCACACCACGTTCACTCATCCATGCTGTGTTCACTCATCCATTCCATGTTCACTCATCCACTCCGTGTTCACTTATCCACACTGTGTTCACTCATCCACTCCGTGTTCACTTATCCACACCGTGTTCACTCTTCCACACCGTGTTCACTCATCCACACCGTGTTCACCCATCCACACCATGTTGACTCATCCATTCCATGTTCACTCATCCACTCCGTGTTCACTTATCCACACTGTGTTCACTCATCCACTCCGTGTTCACTTATCCACACCGTGTTCACGCATCCACACCGTGTTCACTCATCCACTCCGTGTTCGCTCATCCACACCGTGTTCACTCATCCACACCGTGTTCACTCATCCACACCGTGTTCACTCATCCACACCGTGGTCACTCATCCACACCGTGTTCACTCATCCACTCTGTGTTCACTCATTCACACCGTGTTCACTCATCCACTCCGTGTTCACTCTTCCACACCATGTTCATTCATCCACACCGTGTTCACTCATCAATGCTGCATTCACTCATCCGCACCGTGTTCACTCATCCACACCGTGTTCACTCATCCACACCATGATCACTCATCCACACCGTGTTCACTCATCCACTCCGTGTTCACTCATCCACTCCGTGTTCACTCATCCACCCCGTATTCACTCATCCACACCGTGTTCACTCATCAATGCTGCATTCACTCATCCACACCGTGTTCACTCATCTATGCTGTGTTCACTCATCCACTCCGTGTTCACCCATTCACACCGTGTTCACTCATCCACACTGTGTTCACTCATCCATGCTGCATTCGCTCATCCACACCGTGTTCGCTCATCCACACCGCGTTCACTCATCCATGCTGCATTCACGCATCCACACTGTGTTCACTCATCCACACTGTGTTCACTCATCCACACCGTGTTCACTCATGCACACCGTGTTCTCGCATCCACACCGTGTTCACTCATCCATGCTTCATTCACGCATCCACACCGCATTCACTCATCCATGCTGCGTTCACGCATCCACACCATGTTCACTCATTCACACCGTGTTCACTCATCCACACCGTGTTCACTCATCCACTACGTCTTCACTCATCCACTCCGTGTTCACTCATCCACACTGTGTTCACTCATCCACACCGTATTCACTCATCCACACCGTGTTCACTCATCCATGCTGCGTTCACTCATCCACACCGTGTTCACTCATCCATGCTGCGTTCACTGATCCATGCTTCATTCACGCATCCACACCGCATTCACTCATCCATCCTGCGTTCACGCATCCACACCATGTTCACTCATTCACACCGTGTTCACTCATCCACACCGTGTTCACTCATCCACTACGTCTTCACTCATCCACACCACGTTCACTCATCCATGCTGTGTTCACTCATCCATTCCATGTTCACTCATCCACTCCGTGTTCACTTATCCACACTGTGTTCACTCATCCACTCCGTGTTCACTTATCCACACCGTGTTCACTCATCCACACCGTGTTCACTCATCCACACCGTGTTCACCCATCCACACCATGTTGACTCATCCATTCCATGTTCACTCATCCTATCCGTGTTCACTTATCCACACTGTGTTCACTCATCCACTCCGTGTACACTTATCCACACCGTGTTCACTCATCCACACCGTGTTCACTTATCCACACGGTGTTCACTCATCCACACCGTGTTCACTCATCCACACCGTGTTCATTCATCCACACCGTGTTCACTCATCCACACCGTGTTCACTCATCCACACCGTGTTCACTCATCCACTCCGTGTTCACTCATCCACACCGTGTTCACTCATCCACACCGTGTTGACTCATCCACACCCTGTTCACTCATCCACTCCGTGTTCACACTTCCACACCGTGTTCATTCATCCACACCGTGTTCACTCATTCACACCGTGTTCACTCATCCACTCCGTGTTCACTCTTCCACACAATGTTCATTCATCCACACCGTGTTCACTCATCAATGCTGCATTCACTCATCCGCACCCTGTTCACTCATCCACACCGTGTTCACTCATCCACTCCGTGTTCACTCATCCACTCCGTGTTCGCTCATCCACCCCGTGTTCACTCATCCACACCGTGTTCACTCATCAATGCTGCATTCACTCATCCACACCGTGTTCACTCATCTATGCTGTGTTCACTCATCCACTCCGTGTTCACCCATTCACACCGTGTTCACTCATCCACACTGTGTTCACTCATCCATGCTGCGTTCGCTCATCCACACCATGTTCGCTCATCCACACCGCGTTCACTCATCCATGCTGCATTCATGCATCCACACCGCATTCACTCATCCATGCTGCGTTCACGCATCCACACCATGTTCATTCATTCACACCGTGTTCACTCATCCACACCGTGTTCACTCATCCACTACGTCTTCACTCATCCACTCCGTGTTCACTCATCCACACCGTGTTCACTCATCCACTCCGTGTTCACTCATCCACACCGTGTTCACTCATCCACTACGTCTTCACTCATCCACTCCGTGTTCACTCATCCACACTGTGTTCACTCATCCACACCGTATTCACTCATCCACACCATGTTCACGCATCCACACCGCGTTCACTCATCCATGCTGCGTTCACTCATCCACACCGTGTTCACTCATCCATGCTGCGTTCACTGATCCATGCTTCATTCACGCATCCACTCCGCATTCACTCATCCATGCTGCGTTCACGCATCCACACCATGTTCACTCATTCACACCGTGTTCACTCATCCACACCGTATTCACTCATCCACACTGTGTTCACTCATCCACACCGTGTTCACCCATCCACACCATGTTGACTCATCCATTCCATGTTCACTCATCCACTCCGTGTTCACTTATCCACACTGTGTTCACTCATCCACTCCGTGTTCACTTATCCACACCGTGTTCACTCATCCACACCGTGTTCACTTATCCACACCGTGTTCACTCATCCACACCGTGTTCACTCATCCACACAGTGTTCACTCATCCACACCGGGTTCACTCATCCACACCGTGTTCACTCATCCACTCCGTGTTCACTCATCCACACCGTGTTCACTCATCCACACCGTGTTCACTTATCCACACCGTGTTCACTCATCCACACCGTGGTCACTCATCCACGCCGTGTTCACTCATCCACACTGTGTTCACTCATTCACACCGTGTTCACTCATCCACTCCGTGTTCACTCTTCCACACCATGTTCATTCATCCACACCGTGTTCACTCATTCACACCGTGTTCACTCATCCACTCCGTGTTCACTCATCCACACTGTGTTCACTCATCCACACGGTATTCACTCATCCACACCGTGTTCACGCATCCACACCGTGTTCACTCATCCACTCCGTGTTCACTCATTCACACCGTGTTCACTCATCCACACCGTGTTCACTCATCCACGTGTTCACTCTTCCATGCTGCGTTCACTCTTCCATGCTGCGTTCACTCATCCACACCATGTTCACTCATCCACTCTGTGTTCACTCATTCACACCCTGTTCACTCATCCACTCCATGTTCACTCATCCACACCGTGTTCACTCATCAATGCCATGATCACTCATCAATACCATGTTCACTTATCCACACCGTGTTCACTCATCCACACCGTGTTCACTCATCCACACCGTGTTCACTCATCCACACCGTGTTCACTCATCCACTCCGTGTTCACTCATCCACGTGTTCACTCTTCCATGCTGCGTTCACTCTTCCACACCGTGTTCACTCATCCACACCGTGTTCACTCATCCACTCCGTGTTCACACTTCCACACCGTGTTCATTCATCCACACCGTGTTCACTCATTCACACCGTGTTCACTCATCCACTCCGTGTTCACTCATCCACACCGTGTTCACTCATCCACACCGTGTTCACTCATTCACTCTGTGTTCACTCATTCACACCCTGTTCACTCATCCACACCGTTTTCACTCATCCACACCGTGTTCACTCATCCACTCTGTGTTCACTCATTCACACCGTGTTCACTCATCCACTCCGTGTTCACTCAACCACACCGTGTTCACTTATCCACACCGTGTTCACTCATCCACTCCGTGTTCACTTATCCACACCGTGTTCACTCATCCACACCGTGTTCACTCATCCACACCGTGTTCACTCATCCACACCTCGTTCACTCATCCACTCCGTGTTCACTCTTCCACACCGTGTTGATTCATCCACACCGTGTTCACTCATTCACACCGTGTTCACTCATCCACTCCGTGTTCACTCATCCACACTGTGTTCACTCATCCACACCGTGTTCACTCATCCACACCGTGTTCACTCATCCACACCGTGTTCACTCATCCACACCGTGTTCACTCATCCTCTCCGTGTTCACTCATCCACACCGTGTTCACTCATTCACACCGTGTTCACTCATTCACACCGTGTTCACTCATCCACACCGTGTTCACTCATCTACACCGTGTTCCCTCATTCACACCGTGTTCACTCATCCACTCCGTGTTCACTCTTCCACACCATGTTCATTCATCCACACCGTGTTCACTCATTCACACCGTGTTCACTCATCCACTCCGTGTTCACGCATCCACACTGTGTTCACTCATCCACACCGTGTTCTCTCATCCACACCGTGTTCACTCATCCACACCGTGTTCACTTATCCACACCGTGTTCACTCATCCACTCCGTGTTCACTCATCCACACAGTGTTCACTCATTCACACCGTGTTCACTCATTCACACCGCGTTCACTCATCCACACCGTGTTCACTCATCCACGTGTTCACTCTTCCATGCTGCGTTCACTCTTCCATGCTGCGTTCACTCATCCACACCGTGTTCACTCATCCACTCTGTGTTCACTCATTCACACCCTGTTCACTCATCCACACCGTGTTCACTCATCCACACCGTGTTCACTCATCCACTCTGTGTTCACTCATTCACACCCTATTCACTCATCCACACCGTGTTCACTCATCAATGCCATGATCACTCATCAATGCCATGTTCACTCATCAATGCCATGTTCACTCCTCCACACCGTGTTCACTCATCCACGCCATCGTCGTCATCGTCGTGCCATCGTTGTCGTCATCATCATCATCATCATCATCATCATCATCATCTAATAGTTATGCTAAAAGGAAAACAGGAAATGTCCACTATAATATTAGAAGCTATTTCTATATCAGATGCACGATATTTGTTACAATGAATATGATTGACTGATCTGATTAAATATATGCCTCAGCAAAGTGAAAACAGACGCAAAACACTGTTTTATTAGTTTTTTATTTTATTTTGGCATTAAAGGAGGCATTGGTCATCTTCTACTATACAGAAAAAGTACAACAGGTTACGTTTAGAGATTGCAATACCACTAAGCGGCAAAGACACATGGAAAATATGTCATTTTTGCTGTTTTGATAGATCTAAATGCGACACACTCCATAATTACATATTTTACCTGAACATGTTCCAGTAAGCTGTTATGTTCCCAGGGTCACGTGCGCGCGAGCGTAAGTACGTGCGTCGTGCCGACACGAGAGGATTCAAAAACTTTAGTCGTGATCTGGAAAATAACGAAAATCATTTAGTGGCCTACCATGATGTGCTTCACGGCACGACCTACCATGATGTGCTTCACGGCACGACCTACCATGGTGTGCTTCATGGCACGGCCTACCATGGTGTGCTTCATGGCATGGCCTACCATGGTGTGCTTCACGACACGACCTACCATGGTGTGCTTCACGGCACGACCTACCATGGTGTGCTTCACGGCACGACCTACCATGGTGTGCTTCATGGCATGGCCTACCATGGTGTGCTTCATGGCATGGCCTACCATGGTGTGCTTCATGGCATGGCCTACCATGGTGTGCTTCACGACACGACCTACCATGGTGTGCTTCACGGCACGACCTAACATGGTGTGCTTCACGGCACGGCCTACCATGGTGTGCTTCAGGGCACGGCCTACCATGGTGTGCTTCACGGCACGACCTACCATGGTGTGCTTCATGGCACGGCCTACCATGGTGTGCTTCATGGCATGGCCTACCATGGTGTGCTTCACGGCACGACCTACAATGGTGTGCTTCACGGCACGACCTACCATGGTGTGCTTCACGGCATGACCTACCATGGTGTGCTTCATGGCACGACCTACCATGGTGTGCTTCACGGCATGACCTACCATGGTGTGCTTCATGGCACGGCCTACCATGGTGTGCTTCATGGCATGGCCTACCATGGTGTGCTTCACGGCATGACCTACCATGGTGTGCTTCACGGCACGACCTACCATGGTGTGCTTCATGGCATGGCCTACCATGGTGTGCTTCACGGCACGACCTACCATGGTGTGCTTCACGGTACGACCTACCATGGTGTGCTTCATGGCATGGCCTACCATGGTGTGCTTCATGGCATGACCTACCATGGTGTGCTTCATGGCACGGCCTACCATGGTGTGCTTCATGGCGCAGCCCACCATGGTGTGCTTCACGACACGACCTACCATGGTGTGCTTCACGGCACGACCTACCATGGTGTGCTTCACGGCATGACCTACCATGGTGTGCTTCACGGCACGACCTACCATGGTGTGCTTCACGGCACGGCCTACCATGGCGTGCTTCATGGCGCAGCCCACCATGGTGTGCTTCACGACACGACCTACCATGGTGTGCTTCATGGCATGGCCTACCATGGTGTGCTTCACGGCACGACCTACCATGGTGTGCTTCACGGCACAGCCTACCATGGTGTGCTTCATGGCACGACCTACCATGGTATGCTTCACGGCACGGCCTACAGTGGTGTGCTTCACGGCACGACCTAACATGGTGTGCTTCACGGCACGACCTACCATGGTGTGCTTCACGGCACGACCAACCATGGTGTGCTTCACGGCACGGCCTACCATATTGTGCTCCACGGTGTGTCCTACTATTGTGTGCTTCATGGCATGTCCTACTATTGTGTGCTTCATGGCATGACCTACCATATTGTGCTCCACGGTGTGTCCTACTATTGTGTGCTTCATGGCATGTCCTACTATTGTGTGCTTCATGGCATGTCCTACTATTGTGTGCTTCATGGCATGTCCTACGAGTGTGTGCTTCATGGCATGTCCTACTATTGTGTGCTTCATGGCATGTCCTACGAGTGTGTGCTTCATGGCATCTCCTACTAGTGTGTGCTTCTGGCATGTCCTACTATTGTGTGCTTCATGGCATGTCCTACTATTGTGTGCTTCATGGCATGTCCTACTATTGTGTGCTTCATGGCATGTCCTACGAGTGTGTGCTTCATGGCATCTCCTACTAGTGTGTGCTTCACGGCATCTCCTACTATTGTGTGCTTCATGGCATGTCCTACTATTGTGTGCTTCATGGCATGTCCTACTATTGTGTGCTTCATGGCATGTCCTACTATTGTGTGCTTCATGGCATGTCCTACTATTGTGTGCTTCATGGCATGTCCTACTAGTGTGTGCTTCATGGCATGTCTTACTATTGTGTGCTTCATGGCATCTCCTACTATTGTGTGCTTCATGGCATGTCCTACTATTGTGTGCTTCACGGCATGACCTACTATTGTGTGCTTCATGGCATGTCCTACTAGTGTGTGCTTCATGGCATGTCTTACTATTGTGTGCTTCATGGCATGTCCTACTATTGTGTGCTTCATGGCATGTCCTACTATTGTGTGCTTCACGGCATGACCTACTATTGTGTGCTTCATGGCATGTCCTACTATTGTGTGCTTCACGGCATGACCTACTAGTGTGTGCTTCACGGCATAAAACCGTATGATTTTATGGAGTGTATGTATTTGTCGTTGACATACTATTTCAGGGTAATGACCTATACTCTGTTGAATCCAGCGTGACTAAACTGGCCCCAGGGTGTAGGCAATCCTTGGTATTGGACACGGTGTGTCTGCCATCAGTGAATAGGCAATTGAACGTGAAAAGCACCCGATTTTCAGTGCATGGCGTATATGCGCTGTAATTCGCAGTTGTGTCTTTTCAATAGAACATAGTAAATTAGTTACATATAATTTTACAGCTGGACTTATGGCAATTCTGCGTGCAAATAAATTGTTTTTAGTCTAAGAAGCAATCAAGTCCTCCACCCCTTAGCTGTACCTTCTAGTCAGAATAGACCTTTCCAGATTTAGCCATGCCCCGCCCATCACTAGCTCAGCTCTACCCACACCTTGCTTGTGTTGGGGTCGATTGATCCCTGAATTCACTGTCTATCAATATCCAGAAAACTATCTACACACCACTTAGTTGATTATGACGTCATATGTCGTCAGATGATGGATGGATAAGTTGAAAATGTCCATTAGGACAATCCGTTCTTAAATGGGAAGCCTAGTTCATCTGATATGATTGGTGGCGAGATAAGCCGTCATTAGTTCTATCTGCAAAGGCAATATACCAAACTACAACAAAATATGTTAGAAAATAAGTTAATGGACCTTTCCATTTTTAGCTATGCCCCGCCCATCTCTAGCTAAGCTCCACCCACACCTCGCTCGTGTTCGGATCGCTCAATCTCTGATCTCCCTGACTATTTATTTCAAGAAAACTATACAGGTTAGCTGTTGAATATTTTGAAACCAATTTGCCTGGGCGCTGTTGCTGCCTAGTTTTCAAAATATTCAACAGCATGTTTCTTAAATAGCAAAGAATTACAAAGACATACAATTCATACAACGTGTCGGAGTATTTGATATTTGGTGACGGTCTATATGGAACCCTTTGTGACGTAATGATTATGACGTCATCATACACGCGCTGAGCTGATTATGACGACATACGAGGTCTGATGATTGATGGACACTCTGGAAAGGTGAATTGACATTAGGGCTGATAACCCGATTCTATACACCTGTGCAAAAGTTAAGCACCAGCAAAAACAATAGAACGTAGAAACATGATGGTACAACTAGGCTGCCATACTTTTTGTCCCCGCGTTAGCTGACATAATTCCAAGTACGAAATGCACATGCATGCATGACTTCACGCCGCTTGATGTCCGTGCGTGGCGGGAAACAGCACACGTGTTCAGTTATGTAACAGTCCAGTTTGAGGTGTAGAACATTACATACAGATTTAGGCGACAAGATTAGGAATTTTGTGTTCATGACCGTGGTTTATTTGTACGGAGAGAATTAGCTCTTGATTGTGAACCGCTATGGCAAGATGAAGGTTAAGTGATCGTGTGAAATGGCAAATCACAGGCATGCATACCACTGGTATGTCATGCAGAGAGATTGGCAGATAGCTGAACATTAACCATACTGTAATCAGTCGTTTGATTGCAAAACATGGGCAAACTAACGAGGTGAAGGACAGGCCTAGATCTGGAAGACCGAAGAAGACTACTGCCCGTGATGATCGAGCCCTAGTACGCCTTGTTAGGAGATCTCCATTCACCAACAGCAGAGTGCTCAGCCAGCAATGGGAAACGCGCAATAGAGTGTCAATGTCTACCGTCAAAAGGAGACTGTATGCTGCTGGCATGAAAGCTAGGAGACCTGTCAGACGTCCTCTCCTCACTGCACACCACAAAGAGGAGCGTCTGAGGTGGTGCAACGAACGAAGACACTGGAACATGAGATCCTGGAGACGGGTACACTGGTCCGATGAAAGTCGGTTCCTGCTTCATGCCACAGATGGTCGAACTCGTGTATGGAGGTCCAGACGCACGGCGTACGACCAACGTAACATCATGGAAGAAGTTCCATTTGGTGGAGGTTCCGTTATGATATGGGGGTGCATCTCATTTGATTGTAAGCTGGATCTGTTGACTGTACCTGGAACACTAAATGGACAAAGATATCAAGATTCCATACTGGATAGAGTTGTGGTCCCTCATTTTGTAAATCATGCACCTGGAACCCACCCTATATTCATGGATGACAACGCCCGACCACATCGTGCTAGAGCTGTGCATGAATACCTCCGCCAGAATGCCATCGAAACCCTACCATGGCCAGCAAGAAGCCCTGACATGAACCCTATTGAGCATATCTGGGACATTCTGGGAAACATGGTGAGAAGGAGGGATCCTCCTGTGCAGAACCTACAGGAATTAACAGACGCACTCCATCTTGAATGGCAACGAATACCACAATGGCGTATCAGTCGGTTGGTGACCAGCATGAGACGTCGTGTCCAGGCCGTCATCCAGGCACAAGGTGGATATACCTGGTATTAATAATGACAGTCTCAAACTCGTGCACAGATGTTAAACTTCGTTTTCAGACACCATTAATGACAATCTAGCCACGTGTGTCAACTGTAGGGCAATAGTTGTCAGTTGTGTCAACGTAACCATATTCAGGCCTCGTTTTCAAGTTCAAACAAAAACATACAGTGTTTCCCCACCATCATAATCAGCATTCCTCTAGTTGCATTATTACCTCTTGCACTAAGATGGATGGGTACATAAATGTTTATGCTATTGCTTTCTTCATAGCACATGAATATACCCTCGCATGTGCGTAAAAATAGGGTGGTGCTTAACTTTTGCACAGGTGTATATTTACCCGTGATGCTAGATTAAAATAGAATGGTTACAAAACGGACCTTGCCAGTTTTAGCTATGCCCCTCCCTGCTCTGGTTAAACTCCACCCACATTTCGCTCGTGTTGAGATCGATCGATCCCCGAACTCCCTGACTATCAATTTCCAGAAAACCATACAGGGAAACCTGTTGAATATTTTGAAACTAATTTGATAGCGGCCAGTCAAATTAGTTTCAAAATATTCAACATAATGTTTATTAAATGGTAAAGTCATACAATTCGTACAACGTGTCGGACTATTAAGTCTTAAAGACGGTCTATATCGAGTCATTCATGATGCCATGCTTATGACGTCATCATACACGTCACATATGACGTCATATGATGGATGGATAAACCGGGGAAGGTCCATTGAATAACGGTGTTTAAAGGGAATGACAAACGAGATTAGATTTCAATTTTAAGAAGAGAAAAAAAATAAAAGATTTTATCATATTTTATAAGCTAAGAAGAAGCTGACGCATTTTCATAAATTCTATCATTTTAAATTTCAGTTGAAGTCATGGATTTTGAAACGCCGTAAAATGCAAGGCATGACGTGGTTCAGATTACATCACAGGCCTTTTCAGATTAAAATAAGCTAGGAGATACGACGCGGGTATCAGCTCCGATTGAGGGTATCGTTAATAAATACTAGTGTTTGTCTTGCATCTCATTAATATGGAGGTGTCTGAATGGTCTGTCGATCTTTGCCGAAGTTTCACGAGGTATCTGAATGAGCTGCTGTGATGTCATCAACAATAAAGTACTATTCACTCGATGACATCACACCAACACAATCAGTCACGTGATGACGTCACTACGTGATAATTTTGTTTAATGTATACAAAAGTATCATTTGGCGTGTTGTGGCTATTCTCCGTTTGTGTTCCACTTTTAGATAGTATATTATTGGCTCACCAGCCAGAATGACCAAGTGAACTTATGCTATTACGACCACCCGTCATCCGTCTGTCTGTCCATCTGTCCATCTATTCGGCGTACGGCTCCGGCCATCAACTTTATCTTTAACCAACTTCTTCTCAAGAACCACTGGGCCGATTTTAATTCTATTCGACAGGAAACATTCTTAGGACATGGGGAACTTGATTGGCCAAATTCTTTGGCGGCTATCTTGGACGAACTAGTTTTCTCGAAAACGACTTCTCAAGAACCACTGAACGGATCGGGCGAAAACTTGCTAAATATATTTAGGCACAAATGGCCATTTACGCATGTTTAATGGAAGTTGATGTGTCGAAAAACAAGGCCGCCGTGGGCCAATCAAAATATAGCATGTTTGGAGGCCATATAGGATTTTTTTAATTCGGTGGATTTTGAAGCCGAAATCGGTTTTATATAAGTTTTTGGTTATGCTGATTTCAAATTTGTCACTTTCGGAATTGTTGGATAAACGTTTCTGTGGCCATCTTTGATCACTTACCCGTCTAAAGCTCCCATACTAAAGTAATACGACATTTAATATAAATGTATATACACACACGAAATTTGGGAGATATGATTAGGAACAAACGGTAAATGAGGTTTGTTCAACGAAAGCTAATCTGTCAAAAAACGTAGCCGCCATGGACCAATCACAACATAGCATGCTTGGCGGCCATATTGGAGTTTTTTATTTGATGCATTTTGAAGCCGGAATTGGGTGTATATAGGTTTTTGGGTATCCTCATTTCAAATTTGCCACTTTCAAAAGTGTCGGATAATTGTTCCGATGGCCATCTTAGATCATTCTTCCGCCAATTCTCCCATATTAAAGCAGTACGAAATTTGAAATGTCTTCTCTGGAACCACCGGGTCGATGACAAGTATGTTTGGTAGGATGCATGTTTTGGTGATAGAGATCCACGAAGGTAATGTGCCAATTGGGCCTTTAAAAAATCTTCCCGGAATCCGCTTGGGGATGGATTCAAAACTCATGATACCTAATCAAGGCCACGAGCTGAACCGGGTTTGGCTAAATGCGTTGGCGGCCCTCTTGGATGACATAGTTTTTGCAAAAATGACTTCTCCGGAATTGCAGAATGGATCGGGACGAAATTTTGGAACTATGATTAGGCACAAAGGGGCGTTAGCGCTTGTTCAATGGAAGTCGATGCATAAAAAACCATGGCCGCCGTGGGGCAAGCCAAATGTGTTTGGAGGCCATGTTAGATTTTATTATTTGGTAGATTTTGAAACCGAAATAGGTTTTATATAAGATTTTTTTGGTATGCTTATACTGCTTCATATGTTTTGAGAGGAATGTAATCTCGTAAATTTTATTCTATAGTGATGCGGTGAAGTGATGCCAATGTTCATAATTTGATTTGAGGAAAGGAAAGCTTGTCGCCACCAATAATACCATAGACGGGTCTAATGCACATATATAACTTAATTTATAGTTGCAAATCCAGATCAGCTCAAAGTCCGTGTTAGCGATACTTGGGTAACAGCGACAACGCGAGATCCAGCAAATTAAAAAAAAAAAATCTTGCAGCTTTCCATGATAAATGTAATATTGGAAATGATTGCAAGTGTATTGCGTACGGAAACACCAAAACAATGAGTTGTCGGCTTTTTATCGTGGCGAAAAATACAATAGTGGATAATATATGTTTGTCACTAGTTAGTCGCTATACATAAATAAAACTGAGTAAAATAATCAAGTGTTGGCACCACTATTAGCCACATCTTCATGAAATGTGCAAATACAGTATAGCATTACCGTATCTACTTAAAGACGCGAGGTTTGTTAACGTCACATCGTCACGCACGTGAGGACACTACATACCCTCGAAACCCCATGACACTCGAAAACACCTTGCTTACAAAGATACATATAAGTGAACTTACTTGCTCTTTACATTTTGTAGATATCGGATTGTCTAGTGGGAGTCATGACCCGGTGGACATCTTATATTTATAAATAAGACCTTGGTAGAAATTAGTATCTTTTGAAAATACCAGGTGAGCCGAGAAGGGATAACATGGCATTGGTAGTGTACAGAGTAGTATGTGTTTGCACTGAGTGACTGAGGGCAGTGAGTGCGCCGATAGACAAGAGTAGTAGTAGTGTTTGCACTGGGTGACTGGATGACGTCACCAGCAGTGATGCCGATGCGAAACTGGTATCGAAACTAGAACAGTATTAAGACTGAAAATGTAATGAAGTAGGGGACGAATCGGCGGTGCTGGTTTGATGGTATCTGTCGGTAAATGGATAAATTAAGGATGAAAGTTGTTGCCATGAGATTAGCAAACAGTTGGTAGTATTCAACAGTTGGTCAGAGAAAAGGTTTACAAAATAATAAGCACGTAAAACGCGATGGGAATCGATGAGAAGCGTTAAGTATAATGTGAGAATAACAACGGACTAACTGACCCTAAGGTCGAGATAGAAGCACAACAACACCAGCTGGTGATGAGCTCATATAGCTCCAGTGCTATTAACCTTCCTAAATGACAGGCATAGGCATAAAGGCAAGGAAGAGGACATGGACGGACTAGAGTCAATAACATAACATCCTGTTGAGAACACAATTGTATATCAATAATGTGTCTATCATTCATGGCAGGCTAATTATCAGAAATGGATAATTGTTGATAGAAACTGACAGATCGCATCAAAGCCAAAACCGGTGAGAACCAGTTGGACCGGGTGCAGTGGGGTTGAGGAAAATGACGTCATAATCAGAGGGAGATAAGATGAGTGAATGATGGAGATGCGAAACCATTCTTACTTGTGTAGGGTGACGTCATAATCAGAGGGAGATAAGATGAGCGGATGATGAAGATGCGAAACCATTACGTAATGTAACGGGAGCTAGTAGAGTATAAAAGGAGGACTGAGAGTGTTGATAAGGGGTCGCAAACACTTGGTCGAAGACACTAGATCGGTAACGTTGGTATAGGTTAGGAGAAGTGAGTTAGGATTAGGATAGTTCAATAAGTAGTTAAATTTCATTTATATAAAGTAATATTATTATTTTATGACAGTATAAGTCATCTTATTCTTGTGTAACATTTAGCAGTAGAATTAAAGTCATCACCTTGACAATTCAAGGCACTAGTTTGTTATATTTATTCTGGATATTACGGAAGACCACCGTAACGTACCTTCAACTTCTGAGATTCAGTCAGATCAGGCCCGGATATCGAATACAAATATCGTTCAATACATCTACTTACGAGGCGAGCTGATATCCATCTTTTGCGTTCTCGGTAAAGTTAGTTGTCGCAGCAACTACTCATACAAGCTTTACCCAAAACGTAAAAGACTGACTAGTCGATTAGTGCAGATAAGAACATATAAGAATAGTGAATCTTAGCGGTGCATCTTGAAGATATAACGTCATCAAAATCTTCAATTTGTCTATCTTCAGGGCGGTGTGAGCAATGAAGTCTGTCTTGGCGGCTAGGTGACTCCTCACCTGATGGAGTAGCTTGTAAATATGAAGACTATATATATAATGTACCATGGTACACTCAGCGAGAGATTAAAGTAACACAATTAAAATAGACATGGCGTATGTTCATAAAATATGTATTCACATTGTGTGACAGTTGTAATCAAGAGCTGTTATGTGCGGCTTCAGGCGGATAGATTTATACCATTTTCGGATTAAGACAAACATATCGGTTATACGCGCGGCTGTCTGTCAGCTTTTTACTACATAATAAGTAATGTAGCGATTAAATGAGTGCGCTAGATGTGTGAATGGAGTGTTGGTCAAAGGTCAAGCTAGGGGGCAGATTTACTAGATATAAAGAGGATGTCCTAGTGGTCTATGTGGTTATTGGGAATGGAGTGTTGGTCAAAGGTCAAGGTAGCGAGCAGATTTACTAGATATAAAGAGGATGTGCTAGTGGTCTATGCGGGTATCTCTCCTGTTGATGATCATCTAGGCATCTAATTAATGTGTTGTGACAATGACGTTACTCCAATCTCAGACACGAGAGTCATGTCCCTTAACAATTCTCTTGCACAACAGAACTTATGGAGAATCCGACTCTGATTCTGGTCAAATATTGAGCACACTTTATACTAAACATGATGCCAGGTGCGCGCCTAGATAAAAAACAATGTCCGCTCTCCATGATTAAAACCAGTTTATATACATATTTACAGAGATCCTCGGCGGTTAAGATCAACACCTCGCGGATGTAACACTTGAACGTGTCTACATCCGGTGCTTAGATAATGCTGTCAACTAGGTCATTCCAGATCGGCGCAGTTCTTGGTATGAATGAAGCGTGAGTGACTACACCTGGTGCTGTTTAGCGACGCTTTTCTGAGGATGGTATTCAGGTGGAAGTGCTACATAGTCATTCAATAGCTTGTACATAAATGTCAGGTGTGTTTGTTTTTCTTTTCCTCTGCCTGCGCGATTCTCGGCCTAGATTTGTTAATATGTCTGTAACTCTCTGCCTTACGTATTTGTAAACAGGTCAGGCCAGGAGAAATCTTACTCATTTTCCCTAGACAGCATCGATGGTAAGACAGAGTTCTTTTGTGCCTGGCTCCCAAACTGTGGATCTGTCCTTCAATTTCGGTCTGACTAGGGTATGGTAAGCTCCTTCTTTAAATAGTTGAGGACACCCACTTAGGTTTCTGCTGGGGAATCCGAGTTCATTTGTGTGCTGCATTCGTGAAGTTGGAGATGTGCCTCTTCCACTTTAGGTTGTTAGCCTGCTCCACTCGTATGCGTTTGAAAATGTCTCTTCGAGTACTTAATTTGGCATTGTGCAAGAGGTGCTAAAGCTAGAGCTACGCTGGTTGGCTTTCAAGATTTGACACCTTGATACCGTAAACACCATCAGCCAAGTGTCAGGCCGCGAAATAAGTGTATCCATGTCTTCCTGCAAGGTATGCCGGTCTTCAGTGGATTCGCTGGTATGTTAGAGAAGAGAGTGGTCTTAAGAGTCTGATCGCTGATTGTATGTCATCGGCTATGTCGTTGATGAATATGAGGAAGAGGAGTAGTCCTAAAGCTGAGTCTTGGGGGACTCGAGACTATACACTGCTGAGCTGGATGATACGTCTTTAAGGTTTACTCTGTTGTCTGTCAGTGAGAACGGCTTATACCAAAAGAAGGATTTCCGCTAGTATGACATAGTGGTGGAGTTTAGAAAGCAGGAATTTGTGTGGTAATTTAGCGAGTGCCTTTGGGCGATCCAACACTGCTACATTAAGTTATTTTCGTTGATCTAGGCATGTTGTAAGGTCGTGTGTTATTATAATGCCTGGTGCACAACACGATCTTTTGGACCAGAAATCATGTTGACAAATGGGACGTATGGTATTCTAAGTTGGCTAGCTTTGATGTGCTTGCGTAAATTGCACACAGTTGATTTTAAGGAAACATGGCTGTAATTTGGTGCACTGGCTCTACAGCCATGTTTGGTTCTACTGCCTTTTGGAGGATCGCTATGATATTGGCCTGTTTCCAGTCTGATCAGGGATAGTAGACTCATTCAGTGATTGCTATAATAATGAGGCAAGAATTGGTTCTGTTTGGCTTGATGTTGCTTTGAGCCTTCTCGCTGAAATTCGTCAGGGCCTGCTGGCTGTTGACAGATTCAGTCTTTGTAAAGCGTTCTCACCTCCATGTGATGTTATCAGTATGTTGCTGAGGTTGTCGCATGAATGAGAGTGGCTTAGATGGAAAGATATCCAGGTTTTCCCTGCTGAATACCGATGAAAATTGCTCGTTCAATGCATCCGCTCAACCGCGTCACTATGTAATAGCACATAATTATTAAGATTGCACATATCCCTTTCTTATCAGACTCGCTCAAGGAAGTTCTCAGAAGAACGTTTCAGAGAACATTGAATGGTTTTCCATTCAATCTGTAGAAAAGGCTGCGCGGTATGGCATAATGTCAAACCGGTGACGATGTCAATTTTCAAACCGGTTTGAACCGTGTATTTCGGCTTTATGGGGTGGGTGCGGCAGGGACATGGATGAGTGGGTACAGTTATTGTAGACCTATGTAATACATTATCGATAAACATGTAGCAAGTATACGTGTGTGTGTCGAGATCATTTGACCCAAAATACACGCTCACGACTTTTAGTTTCTTTACAAACATCTAGTCGTATCGTTTACATTGGCTAGACATCCCGGTAATGATGATTTTTGCCTCTTACAAGGGGATGGGGGTGGGAGTGGTTAGAGCATACGCCTATTGAATTAGGCCTATTACCGGTATATAATGCGTACTGACATCACGCCTCAAGCTGGTCGTTAACTTGTGATCTTAGCTTTATAAGGTGGGCTACTTAATTTTGTTGTGATAACTCCCTCGCTCAGAAATATAGCACCAATAAACATGTTTTTGTATCTGAATTGCGACAATTTAAAATCACTCGGAACTCGAGATGTAGACTACCTGTTTAGATTAGCAGAATGTTTTAACAATTAGTCTTAAATATAGGTAATCATGTGTTTTTGCGGAATTGTGATATTGAATTATTCACCTAGCATGAGACTCATTACACGCTGAACAAGCGTGATATTGAATTATTCACCTAGCATGAGACTCATTACACGCTGAACAAGCGTGATATTGAATTATTCACCTAGCATGAGACTCATTACACGCTGAACAAGCGTGATATTGAATTATTCACCTAGCATGAGACTCATTACACGCTGAACAAGCGTGATATTGAATTATTCACCTAGCATGAGACTCATTACACGCTGAACAAGCGTCAATCATGCGCATAAGAATTAAAGAATGAAAGCATTTTATACCCAATTAGATGATTGGAAAGTTTACTGACAGAGTGCCATTCATCATAAGCAATTTAGTCGGAATAGAAAATAGCGGAAATGCGGATTTTTGCATGTTCAAATAGGTCTGGGTTATAGCCCATTTATGGACAAATTAGGCCAATAAAATTTTAATTTATCCATGGAAAATGTCAATTTGCAGACTAAAGAAAACTATTTTTTGAAAATTTACCACTGGGATGTCTTGTTTCCTTATCTAAGCCAGTCATTTATCAGTGATAAAATTTAAGAAATAGACTTCTTAGGTCTGCAAATTGACAGTTTTCAAGACCACTGCAGAGGCCGACTTAGCAGCAATATTTATAATTTAAAAAGGATTAATCAGTATTGGCTAAACCGAGAATTTAATTAAATCTGTTTTTCGGTTTGAGCATGATTACGGTTTACAAATCGTCACCATATTGAACCGGTTTACGATGTGAGACCGATATATCGCGCAGCTCTATCTGTAGCATGGTCCTATCGGTGTTAGGCGGCGAGGAAGGATATGTGGCTTGCCCATCAGCCCATTCTAGTTTAACCGCACATAGCTTTCATCATGTGTGTCAAAGTAGCAGGGTGTCAGTTCCTGCATACCTTCTATGGTAGCTGCCGTGTGCGGATGCCACATAGGCGGCAGCCGTGCGGTCAGTTGCCAGTCTCCACGTCTGTTTGGACAGCACTTTTCTAAGCGGTCAGTTTGGCCAGCTCCATAACATTTAGTCTCAACGGGGCCAATAGCTGGATACGGATAAGCAGAACGAAGGTATACAGAGGGCGACTGAGGAGTGTGAAAGAGCGGGTGGTAGAGAGGATGTTGTGTTAGCTGATTAGCCAGCTGATCCATCATAGTTTCCAAAGCAGACGTAGTGACTGTCACTGATTGACGCTGGTAGGTGCTGGTTTTGTATTAGCCCCATTCACCACAATGCAGGCAAACACATATTTAAGACAGCCACCAACGAAACAGACAACAGAAATAGCCGCAGAACATGAAGTCGTTTGTCCGGTCTCTCGATGAGAGGGCAGAGCAATGTATGATCATAAATACAAAGGTACCGCTATACGAACGTTAAGGGATGGTACCTGACATTGCTAAATATCTAACCTATTAGCATGCGTCATTTTCAAGTCAGGCAAAGGAAAGGAAACGAACCTATTCTGTCTGTCTGCGGTGGGTGTGCGGTTAGGCGTACTCGGAGCAGCTGCGATGCGAAGTGAGTGAAATTAATTGTGCAACTTGTTGTCCATCAGTTCGGCGAATACCCATCGAGAGTATCATAAGAGTAGTGGACAACAAGGTATGAGGGATGACATGTGAGTCTGACACTGGTTGATGGTGTAACCTTTCGTCTGACAGTCCGAAAGGTTAGGACATACGCAGCATCGACTCGAAGGGGGGTACAAAGTTTGCAAGTGAGCTGGCCTGAGAATGGCCTAGAAGGGTGAGCAGCGGGAATGGATGCTCATGTGCTTTCATTGCTCTATTTATAAGTTACGATAACGGGAAGTAAATCCAGCCCTTCTGTACAGATCGCTTGATGAACTTGAGCAGCATACACAGGCGTTACAAGAATTCTATATATCAAGTTGGCGTTGTGTTTAGACACATTTAGAGTTATTACATGTGAAATGCGTCCTTGTGAGTTGGTTTCCAAGTAGCGGACGGTCGTGCGAAAAGCTGCTTAAAGGATCTGAGGAAGAGAAGAGGTTCGAACACAATTTAACTGATCAGCGGATTTCTATTGCAATGTGCACTTTTAGAAGGCGACTGTTATAACACACAATGGTAAAATAGATTCACACAAACAGCAGTGAGAGACGGATATCCAGCAGAACAGTATGGTAATAATATCACAATCACTTTGAGGACGTCTGCAAATTAACAAGAGAACACAAGATAATTTACAATCAAAATCAGTCTAAAGAAGTATATATAAAGCATTTTCAAAAGTCACTCTTAGCACCGTAAGTGGTTTAACAGTCTTTTGCAGAGCTATGGTTCAAGATAAAGGTACAAATGAAAGATGAAGAGAGTCAGAGACACATTGAAGATATAATGCTCCACGCACACACTATATAACATTTAGCATTTAATATTTAAGCTGTTTTCAGTCCATCCCATGAAGCAGCTGAAGTAGGTACGATTCATGGAGATGAAACACAATGTGATGACACAGAAATACCCAGGCACAGTCAATAGCATGGTGAAAATGAACAGTATCAAAAACAACAAGCGTGGTGCGCACAGTTTAGGAATAGCGAATACAGCGAAGGTTACAGCAATGATGATGGTCGCGGCAATGACGGATGGTAGAGTTTTTAGATGGCGTTACTCCGCTGTCCAGATATGTTCCTCGAAGTTCTGCCCATGATACGGCAGTCTGACTGGGACTTACAGCGATCAGCTTGCTTGGCTGAAATACAGCAGGCGGCTGCCTGAAATTTAGAGCGATCTGCTGCTTGGCTGAAATGCAGCAGTCAGCTGTCTGACCATTTATCCTCCAAATAGCGTATTTGAGGCAGGGAGATCCGATGGCAACAGGCTCTTCCACAGTTCTTATTTTAGTTCTTATTTGTTACCCACCCGCTGATTGTTTTCAGTGAGTTCCCAAAATTGCTTCTTCTGGAATATACCTTTTACAGGGATTTGTCTGTGAAAGGGTTAATATAGAAAGTTAAATTAGTTTAATTATTTAGTTAATAAGTGTTTAATTCCTGCTAAAATAAATATCTGAATCTAAAACATGAACCCCACCCCCTCCTAGTGGGCGGGCTAATAGGTATTGCGGGTGTTTTCTACCCAGATCATATTTGGCCAGGCATGGACTGCGAAGTGTCAGTGAGGTTGGAGTTTCAGGCACCAGGTTTCAGTCAAATTAGTTTCACAATATTCAACGGCTATCCTGTATACAGTACAGCTCAAAATAAGTTTACATGTTTATAAAACAAACACAGAAACGTGAGAGTAAGAAATGTTCTGTTCAATATTTTGAACATAATTGGATTAGAAGAGTTTGCTGCCTTATAGGCAATACAATTTGGTTCAAAATATTGAACAAAAATGTATACAATTTGTTTTGTTTTGAAACATGTTAAGTTATGTCTGAGCTGTACTGTGGTCATCTCAAAATTGAGGCACTGACATATCAATTACTCTGGCGAAGGTCAAGGCCATAGATCACACTGTGATTTTAACCACTTAATCCTCAAATTTGTTCGAAAACACGTTCTCATAGAAAATTTTCATTTGTAGACCAAAGGAAAGTTGAAACTTATCACTGAAATAACTGGCTCAGTTATTGAGCCAGTCATTCCAATGGTAAATTTGCTTTAAAAATAGTTTTATCTTGGTGTGCGAGGCCATTTCTCAAGACCACTGCACAAGTAATTTTTGGCTGGCTTGAGTGATAATGAGTTAAATGTCCATAAGATTTATGTTTTAATTTAATTTCCAGGTCGTGGAAGCTGTCCGTTCTGTATGGATGGAAACGGTTGTGGATTTCACTGCCATACTTTCCCAAGATAAGTATGTCAGTGTGAATTTCCCTCCTAGATGGTGACTTGTGGGGCATTAGTTCAGATGAGTACATGTAGGTTGACAAGCCACATGAAAGAGACTATCAAAACCAAAATGTGTGAAGGGCTAATTTGTGTACTTAATTTTATACATCTATCTATGTGCCATAAATTTAACCTTTACAATTTTGATTTGTAATTGTTTGATAATAAAGTGTTTATATGACATTTTTTGTTGTCACGTCTTTCAGTAATAATTTTATAATTTAAGCATTTGACGTGTAATCTGCTGTTGCTTTAACTAACAACAGGTTGTAGCAATATTCTTTTGAAACATATGTAGCAGTTGCCATTTCCGACAATTACACATTCCTAAATATCTGCAATTGACTATAGCTACTTAGTCTGATTTGTCAATACGCTGCGATCTAGAGAGATTTTTTGCTCAACAGAAATTTCAAAATTATTATATTGTACTTTTAGCCTTTAGTGATTTAAGTTCTGACTTATATTTCAAAGATTTACATGAATTAACTCTTGGCGACACATTGAGGAATATGTATTTGCAGGTCAAGATGATTTTTCTTTTATAGATTCCCACTGGCTATCATGTTCGATACATGTACATACGTCAGTCATTCCAATAGTAAATTTCAAAATAGCCTTCTTGGCTGACAAATTGACATTCTCTAAGCGAAAATTAAATTTTTACCAGTAAATGGTTAGCATTGTTTACTACCTCCAAAACAACCAATTATATACATATCATTCCTTGGTCCTCTTGTTTGTAACTTATCCATGGCAATTGCGGCTAAATTATATATAATATCTGGTGTTCTTGAGACTTCCCTGAATTTCCAACAGCTGATTATTAGCTCAACTGGCCTGAAAGGCCAAATGAGCTTATGCCCGTCCGTCGTCCGTTGTTCATCGTCCGCCAACTTTTGCTTTAAAACACTACTCCACCTTAACCAATGTCCGAATCCTAACTAAATTTTGGTCAAAAGATGCTATTGTGCTCGGATCCGGAACTTCCACTTGGAATTTTGATTCATATATTTTTTGGAAATTGTTAAATTGCTTCTTCTCCTTACCCTTTTGACTGATTTCAATCAAATTTGGGTGAAAGGATCCTATGGTCATAGGTTATAGAACTTGCATTCAGAATTTTGATTCGTAAATATTTTGGGTGAAAAACTTAGATTTTATTTAAAATTTACTGGAAATTGCCAATTGATTCTTTTCCTTACCATTTTGACCAATTTGAACCAAATTGTGCTGAAAGAATCCTATGTCATAGGCTCTAGTTAGAAATTCCTTTAATTTTCTCAGAAACTGCTGGGCTGATTAATTTAAACCTTAAACAAAGAAACATTCATCTAGTGTATGTACTGAACCAACGTTGTTTAAAAGAATCGGTCAATTGGTATGGCAGCCATCTTGGATGCTAGAATCACTTCTCCTCCAGCGCCGTTCGAGATATCATTCCCAAGCATTGTAAATATGATTAGAGATTAATTGTGCATTTAACTTCACTCAAGGGAAATTGAGCTTTTGTTAATTAGTTGATGTATTTTAACAGTGAATATATTGTCATGTAGGTTTTGGTTTTTGCATACTGATCAGGAATTTGACTCATTAGCAGCTAAATTTGGTGGAGAATATCTAAATATTGGCTTGTTGGATGTCCATTTGCCAGCCAAGAAATGACTCTTTTTTATTTATCATCGGAATGACTGCAAATTGACATTCGTCAAGACCACTGTAGATGCCAAGTTTGGCTGTCTTTATCGTGAAAGTGTTAACAATCCGATCAGTCATTCGAATGTAGTAACCATTTAATGTTCTTGTAGTGTGTTCCTACATGTTTGGAAGCTGTTGAATGTTCCAAAAATGATTTGAGTTATTATTAGCTCACCTCGCCAGAATGGCCAAGTGAGCTTATTCAAAGACGACTGTCCGGCGTCCTGCTACCAGGCGTCTGTCAACTTTTTCTTTAAACAACGTCTCAAAAACTACGGGGCCGATTTCAATTATATTTGGCAGGAAGCATCCTTAGGGAATGTAGATCTAAGTTTATTCACATGAATCCGATCGTCCAATTGGGCCGACAGCCATCTTTGATTTTATCCGATTTTTATAAATTTCTTTAAAATCTCCGAAATCACTTAGGGAATCGATTCAGAACTCATGAAACATCATCTGGGGCAAGAGGTAAGCCAAGTTTGTTCAAGAGAACCTGATTGACCAAATGGTTCGGCGGCCTTCTTGGATAGCCTAGTTTTCGTGAACACAACTTTGCTGAAGGAATCGGGCTGAAATTTGGGAAATATAATTAGGGAGTAAGGGTCATTATAGTTTGTTCAAGAGAAGTTAATAGGTAGAAAAACATGACCGCTGTGAAACAATCGAAATGTAGCGTGTTTGCAGTCTTTTTGGATTTTTTTTATTTGATGAATT
>CM067364.1:2434000-2606500 GCA_034401795.1 Chaetoderma sp. LZ-2023a
CCCATTGGGCGTTCGGAAAAGTGAGGGTGATGGAGCACTACCCCGGCAATAAAGGAGAAAATTGGCATTATCATGGGCGAATAGGCAAAAATTGGCAATATCAGGATATTACTAAGGACCATGTCAATAGCGCATTTATATATACTAAAATAACAAGTATAATAAAATTCCATCATATAAACAGAGTCACACTACAATTTTAGATGTGTGTTTCACGAATTTGCAATTTGTAGCAAATTTTTCCAGAAAATTCAGGTGAAATTTACTTTCATTTCCATTTTCCATGCCATAACTGTTTGTATTTTTTCAACTGCTGTCTGGTTAGATCATACATATTTTACACCTAACATTGCCCCCACCCCATTCATTCCCCCTATTAAGTAACATGCATGTGCAGCTAAATATTTTGTTTATCTGCATGAAAATGGGTATTATGTGACCCCACCCTCCTAAAATATGTAAATCTAAAAAATTAATCATGTGGTTGAATAAATATGCATTTTCTCAAATGGTGAAAATGATGTATACCATGATTCAAATTATATTATCTATTGATCAAACCATTTTCCTCAGCTACAAACAGCTACAAACAAATAATATTTCATAATAATATCCGCCAGTTTTTCCTGTTTCCTGAAACATGATCATGCCAATTTCGCCATTAAGGCTGGGCCTTCATTGAAAGTCAGCTAGAGAATCATGTATGGTATATAGCGGACAGTGCACCTTTGAATAAATTGGGATAATTATTCATGATTCAGGTCCAATAAAGACAGGTGGGGAAATGATTTGGACTGAATTGCTAGACGTGGACTTCAGTCTACATGACGAGTTTTGCGATGTTAATGAATTACAGACAGCATGCTGGTATCAGTGGAAGTCATGACTCAGTTACAGTTCTCTTTCAACATGCTATTGGTGATGAGGTGAAGCGATCATAAAGCCCAATCGCTCAGATACTGATTTTGTGGTTTGTGCATGGATTAAGAACGTTCAAAGAAGATCTTCCATGTCAACGAATCCTGAAGTACATTAAACCAGAACAAATGCCAAACCTCTCTGAAAACTACACAGTTCCTGTTGGATTACAGAACATATCATAATCAGAATACACCTAGCAAGGAATGAAGGATATAGCATGGGTTTATCACGCTAACGATCTGGATGACATTAGTGAGATAAGTTCAACGTAGGAGACACAATCCATGCCATCGTGGCGTGCTGCAAATTCATTCTGGACAGAAGAAAACATCAACTCGATGATCATTGGATGTTTACCAATAATACTCAACCCATTCACAGAGCATAGAAGTGTTTAGAGCAATGAACAAACTTCTTGATACAGTGCATCAGCTAATAGAACCTAAGCTGCATGCAGCGTGTGATGAAGCTGTGTCTTGCATAGCCAGATATATCAAGATGATTCAAACACTTAAGTCTATGCATGGATGCATTCCATATAATCAAAATGGTGCTCAACTGTCTTGATAAATACATTCGGGGACGTGGTGTAGAGAGTATCTGGATTGAGGGTGGAACATTTTGAGTCAATGTTGTACACTTGATCATTAGCAGGATGCACTATGTTAGATCTTTGAAATGCATGACTACAATATATTCATAGCGAGGCTCCCCCTAGAATTCAATGGAGACGAATTCTGTGCAGGTCGAGAAGTGCTTAGTATTGTCGAAGAGCCCAAGCAAGATGTCTTAGACAAGGGATTCGAATGTAGTTTACTACTGATGTAGACCTTTGTTGATTAGTCTGATAAGCTCAGAGGTTATTTGATCCAGTTTATTGCTAGAGGTGGGAATTGTAGTGAGACCTTCTTGTATTGAGATAATTTCACTGAAATGGTTCCATGCTTATGAATAAGAGGTGACTGTGAATGCCATTGGAGCCACATTAATAATATGGTTCCTAAACTGATAGGACTATTTGCTGCAATGAATGCCACAGACTATTTCCATTGGTGTTCCTTGTATATAGAAGACACGAGACAGCTCCCACGCACAGCCCCAGAATTGAATCAGAGCTTTAAAGAGGGGATGTTTGTGGTGACGAGAAAGCCTGACAATTTTAAAGCCATGGGAATGGATATGGTCTTAGAGGAAACCATCAACTAATCACTAATGAGGGCGGCTGGCATAATTCGTTATTCAGGAGAGAAGAAATATGTGACAGAATGGAAGATCATCTACCCGGACATGCTGGCCGTTGGCCATCTACACCGAGTACTCAGTGGAGTGAGGAATAATGTGATGTTCAACCATGAATTTGCAAAAGCTGAAACTGAATGTGGTAAGCAAAAAGTGTAAAAGCGATGGTGAGGTCCATCAAGGACCATGAAAACCCATACAGTATAACACTGAGAGAGACAAAGGTGCATAAGATTCTGACACCAATGGTAATGTCTGTGGAAATATGTGACCAGCTGCTACACATTGATGATGTTACGAAAAAGATGTATGCAGACTTCCGACAGGGGAGTTTTGTTGAGAAAAGGGTGATGTTATCGGGCATTATGAATCGAACAATGGCAAGAACAAGAGAGCAGCGGGGTTAATGTCTCTGTGGAAAGAGTATGGCTAGGCCCAGATAATGATTGGCATTGCTCAGTCGAGGGAACATAAGATGAACGATCGTTTGGAATATGGCATTGTTCCTGCTATTATCCTCCTCGAAGAAGACGGTCTTATGAAAAAGAGACTTGAAAGCACCCCGGTAGCTATATTGGAGAAGACACTCGCTAGTGATGAGTATCAGCCTATAATATCATCTAGTATCTGATGCGATGGTCAACGTTAGGAAGGTTGGGCTCCAGCAGCTGACTCCATTTGGTGACTTCTGAAACAGTTGAATAAGCATGATAAAAAAGAAATGCAGTACATGCTGATCCATTATACCTTGTCTTTGAGTCCTGTAAGGAGGGAACGATCAAGGACGCCGAGAGAGAACGTAGAACTCATATCCGCACAATTGATGTTGCTACAGTCGACAGCTAAATCGCACTACCAGTAAAGATGGCCAGGTTCTAGTCATCCAACAAAGCCAAACTTCATCTTGAGTCTCTTTCATCAAAACAAAGTTTCTTCTTGAGTTTCTAATACACAGAAACCTGTTTGAGGATGTGGCTATGCCCAACAAGAGCCATTCGCAATGGATGTGGTCGTAGGCAGAGTGGCTGATGCTCATTCATGTGCACGCGTTTCAGATGGGTGGTCACACCAACATCAGAGCTTGAACTGGACTTGGAGGTTGACACACTCCTGATTCTCCATGCTGCGCATGCTGTGGATGATGGTGCATCAAGATTAGTGATATGGACATCAGATCGTGATGATGTCATTCTAATGGCTTATTTTTGTCGTCAGGCTCAACTTCATGGACTACAGGAGCTTCAGGAAAAAACTGGATTTTTAACTGCGTTATGTTCACACATTGGTAACCATAATCACATAATAATCACATAATCCTCTTCTGTTAGATAGGCTTCATCTTCTTCTTCGATGTCTTCTTTCACCTGTTGAACTGATACTTGGGTGCGGACGGGTTTGATCGGGAACTCAGAAGTATATGCATAGTTTATATAATACTTGTCGAGTTGACCTTTGAAACTGTTGAGTGTTGTGGCTGTGACTATATGTTCTGGCAGATTGTTCCAGGAATTGGAGATTCTAATACCGAAGAATCACTTCCTGGTGTCTGTGTTGAATCTCTGCTTCTGCAGCTTAAGACTGTTCCCTCTAGTACGCTCTTACTTGTCGGACGGTAGGAGTCGCTCACAATCTGTGCTGTAGATGCCATGTTTGTACTTGTAGACTTCAATGAGGTCACCACGTAACCAAGATCAGACCTGACACATGCAGGATTATCCTATCAGCACATACACTCACAGGCTGTGACGCCACGATCAGGTTTGGCACCAAGCGTGCTGCCATTAGTGCACAGCCTGATCGATACTTTATTAACTTTGGGATCTTCAATGGTTCAAATGAGTTTGAGGCCCAGTCACTGCTGGTTTCAAACAGTACAGGGTTTGCACAAAGGATCGACCTGCAATACAATGCATCAGCTTAGACCATATTGTGTGTGTGTGCGTGTGTGTGTGTGTGCGTGCGTGCGTGCGTGCGTGCGTGCGTGCGTGCGTGCGTGCGTGCGTGCGTGCGTGCGTGCGTGCGTGCGTGCGTGCGTGCGTTTGTGCGTGCGTTTGTGCGTGCGTGTGTTGGCGTGGGGGGGGGGGGGGAGGTGTTGGAGGAGGGTGGTGGAGGAGGGGCGGGGGCGGTGTAACGTATTACTTATTACCTTGAAGACAATAAGACTTATTAAGTCTTGTCAATCATGCCAGCTGGAGGGGAAATGAATTGGACAGACTTTGATGTATAATATCTGAAGATTGACTTGAGGACAGCTGAGAAAATCAAAGAAATTCTGATATCGAAAAATGAAACCGAAGTATTTTTTATCCTATTTTCTTATAAATTAAGGACAAGTCTCTAATTCATGGAACATTACATAGATAAGTGTGTCTCAATCATCGAATAGGTTGATCTGCACCATTTTAGTATGTTATAAATGTGATAGTGGCATAATTCTTCCAATATGCTAATAATGACCAATTTTTCACTTTCCGACCATGATAATCTCGATTTTGTCGTTTATTGTCAGGTTAGTACAATCACCCACACTTACCTTGTAGCCTATGGGTATCAGATTCTAATGAGTGCTTTAGGGGCCCTTTCATGTACACAAATACTCCCTCAGCCAGTAGACTATATAAGGATTAGCACAATATAGTACAGTTAATCCTGTTTATGGTGATCACCATTTGTACCGTCAGAAACATTGTCCTAACTGCACATATAGTTATCCGTTCTAATATGGAATAGTTTGTGTACGTCTTAAGATAACAGTTCTTTAAGACAGGTTGTCTCTCTACTATCTGTCTAAAAGAATTGCTACATTCTGACACTAAGGATAATTTACTATTTTAGCCAGGTTTGAATGTCTTGCACAACCTAAGCCAGCAAGGCACAGTTGTAGGGAGGCCTAATCTAATATAGAAAACATTGCGCATACAACGAGACAGTAGGGCAGAATAACATGGCATTACATCCTACAATATGTGTTGTTATATCATATTGTGACATGCTATACGAAGGTATTGTATGGCATGGCAAGACTTGTATGTACACAGTATGCTACAATGTGCTATAATAGTATAAAGCACCATTCGTTCTTTTAGTAATTCACCGTTCCATAGTATCCATCCATCATCTAACCCCGTATGACGTCATATTCAGCTCAGCGCGTGTATGATGACGTCACAACAATTACGTCACAAAGGGTTCCATATAGACCGTCATCAAATCTCAAATAGTCCGACACTTTGTATGAATTGTATGTCTTTGTAATTCTTTGCTATTTAATAATAACAATTTTGCCTCAGGTAGCAACAACACCCAGTCAAATTAGTTTCAAAATATTCAATAGCTTACCTGTGTAGTTCTTGGAAATTGATAGTCAGGGTGTTCAGAGATCGATCGATCCCAACCGGAGCGAGGTGTGGTTGGGGCTTAGCTAGAGATGGGCGGGGCATAGCTAAAACCGGAAAGGTCCATCACCATGACAGCTACAAAGAAAAAAATCCAGGTAGACGACATCTGTATATAATGTAAAACTAATTTACTCAGTAATGATTGTCATACAACCGACCGAATAAATAGACCTAACTTATCATCTTCTCACATGAACTACTCATATTCTAACCTCAAAATGTTGACATGAAACAGAAGCTACACGTAGAAACATTAGCACGCGTCTATACACCTGGTGTTCAAATCATTGGCGAGTGTGCAATCTTATACGCGACATTTTACCACGATGGATGACTATGTCTATGCTAAGTACATCCGCATAGGACTACTGCTTTCAGCTAGTTAATGTTAGTTATATTTGCCAGGTATCATGAGTATAGCATAGAAAGCGCAAAAAGATCAGCAAAGGGGAAACCATCACGGCAAGTCAACAAGCAAACAGCCAGCAACCACACCCGTACCACCACACAATGTAACAGAGAACAAGGACTACACCCGCACCACCATACAATGTAATAAATACTTCATATCCCAGAGAACAAGGACTACACCCGTACCACCGCACAATGTAACACTCCGTATCACAGAGAACAAGAACTACATCCGTACCACCACGCAATGTAAGACTCTGTGTCACAGAGAACAAGACTACACCCGTACCACCGCACAATGTAACACTTCGTGTCACAGAGAACAAGGACTACACCCGTAACACCACACAATATAACACTTCGTGTCACAGAGAACAAGGTGTACCACCACCACAATGTAACACTCCGTATCACCACACAATGTAACACTCCATATCACAGAGAGCAAGGACTATACCCGTACCACCACACAATTTAGCACTCCGTATCACAGAGGACAAGGACTGCACCCGTACCACAACACAATGTAACACGCCGTACCACCACACAATGTAACACTCCATATCACAGAGAGCAAGGACTATACCCGTACCACCACACAATGTAACACTCCGTGTCACAGAGAACAATGACTACACCCGTACCACAACACAATGTAACGCTCCGTATCACAGAGAACAAGGACTACAACCCGTACCACCACACAATGTAACAATCCGTATCACAGAGGACAAGGACTACACCCGTACCACCGCCTAATGTAACACTTCGTGTCACAGAGAACAAGGACCACACCCATACCACCGCATAATGTAACACATCGTGTCACAGAGAACAAGGACTACACCCGTACCACCACACAATGTAACACGCCGTACCACCACACAATGTAACACTCCATATCACAGAGAACAAGGACTACGCCCGTACCACCGCACAATGTAACACTTCGTGTCACAGAGAACAATGACTACACCCGTACCACAACACAATGTAACACTCCGTATCACAGAGAACAAGGACTACACCCGCATCACCACACAATGTAATAAGTACTCCATATCCCAGAGAACAAGGACTACACCCGTACCACCGCATAATGTAACACTTCGTGTCACAGAGAACAAGGACTACACCCGTACCACCACGCAATGTAAGACTCTGTGTCACAGAGAACAAGAATAACGCCCGTACAACCACACAATGTAACACGCCGTACCACCGGACAATGTAACACTCCATATCACAGAGAACAAGGACTACACCCGTACCACCACACAATGTAACACGCCGTACCACAACACAATGTAACACTCCATATCACAGAGAACAAGGACTACGCCCGTACCACCGCATAATGTAACACTTCGTGTCACAGAGAACAAGGACTACACCCGTAACACCACACAATGTAACACGCCGTACCACCACACAATGTAACACTCCATATCACAGAGAGCAAGGACTATACCCGTACCACCACACAATGTAACACTCCATATCACAGAGAGCAAGGACTACACCCGTACCACCACACAATATAACACTTCGTGTCACAGAGAACAAGGACTACACCCGTACCACCACGCAATGTAAGACTCTGTGTCACAGAGAACAAGGACTACACCCGCACCACCACACAATGTAATAAATACTTCATATCCCAGAGAACAAGGACTACACCCGTACCACCACACAATGTAACACTCCGTACCACCACACAATGTGACACGCCATATCACAGAGAACAAGGACTATACCTGTACTACCACACAATGTAACACACCGTATCACAAAGAACAAGGATTACTTACACCCGTACCACCGCACAATGTAACACTCTGTGTCACAGAGCACAAGGACTACACCCGTACAACCACACAATGTAACACTCCGTATCACAGAGAACAAGGATTACATGCCCACCACCAAACAATGTAACACTCCGTGTCACAAAACAAGGTTCAGCCAATCATTTGTGTCTATGAAAAGGTCTTGTACATGGCCATAAAGAAACATGCACCAATAATATAGCTATAATTGAAAATGACCCAATTCCAGTCGAAATCTCTTGCGTTAGCGCACCCATGACGCATGCCCCTCACAACACGCACGAGCAAACCGATGTCATAATGATTCATCAAATGCTTAATGTATCCAAAGGACGAAGTATGGTAATTTTCAGTAGTGATGATACAGAGATGTATTCCTGCTTCTAATTCAAGTCTACTAGAAACATCTATATTGTAATATAGTGGCAATGGGAGATGCTTCAGGTGGTTGTACAATAACTGACATCTGAGCTATGGCAAACACACATTGTGATATTGGTGATCAGTTAGTGGCTGCACATACATTGCCAAGATGTGATACTACAGCATGCCTCCACGACATGTACAGGATCGCCAAAAGAACTGTTGCTAAAATACTGCGTGCAGATCACATACTTACTATATTGGGGAGTCTAGAGCATGACATGAATTATATAGACCATGAAAGCTATAGCATTCATTGCACAATGTTACAGTTTTTACTCACGACGCCGAAGGCCTGCGTGAGTATTGCGGTTGGTGTCGTCTGCCTGCCTGCCTGCCTGCCTGCCTGCCTGCCTGCCTGCCTGCCTGCCTGCCTGCCTGCCTGCCTGCCTGCCTGCCTGTCTGCCTGTCTGCCTGCCTGTATGTGCGTGCGTGCGTGCGTGCGTACGTGTGTGCGTGCGTGCGAACGAGCAAGCAAGTGCCTGCGTGTGTGTCTGTTTATCCGAGCTGAGGAATCACCAAATTTGGTACATACATTGATATTATAACTGGCTAGAAAATGTTTTAGTTTGCAATCAAAATCTGAAAAATCGAGGGCAGGGGGTCACTTAGTGTATCCCAAAATACACATTTCTAACCATAAATCAGGACCGCAAAGAGGTAGAATCACTAAATATGGCACATACATTGATATTATGAGTGGCTAGCAAATGTTTTATTTTGAGAGAAAAGCGTCAAAATTCGAGGTCACAGGGTCACTTAGTGCATCCCGAAATGCACATTTTTAGCAATTCATCCGGAACGCATGTAGGTAGAATCACCAACGTCGGCACACACATTAATATGACTAACAAATGTTTTAGCTTGGGGTCAACAGGTCAGAATTTGAGGTCACAGGTGCCACTTAGTGCGTCCCGAAATACATATTTTTAGCCATAAATCGGGAACGCAAATAGGTAGAATTACTAAATTTGGCTCATCCTTTCATGCTATAGGTGGCTAAACGTTCTATTGGTTTCAGGACAAAGCATCGAAGATCAGGTTACAGCCTCATAAAGTGCATGTCGAACAACCAGATTTAGCACACGCTTTCATAGTGAGACAGCGTATGATTGTGTTGAATTTGCGGTTAATGGATCAACTAAGTACATTGTTAAGACAGAGCGCAAAGGCGTGTGTCAGCATCTCCCTCGAGGGCATCCCAGTTGTACTAGTGATTCCCATACCACTCATTATAATATACGATACATTAGAGGGACAAAGAGAAATGCTAGAAAGAGCACACCTACTGCACCATTACTGAAAACATTACCATCTACTACAGAAGCATTCTTAGAACATGTCAAGCGTGTGCATTTTCAAATATGCATCTGGAAACTGACCCGCTAGCCATGACTGCCACTGAGAATGGAAACTGATCCGCCAGCCATGACTGCCACTGCCTATGGAAACTGATCCGCCAGCCATGACTACCACTTACTGTGGAAACTGATCCGCCAGCCATGACTACCACTGACTATGGAAGCTGATCCGCCAGCCATGACTGCCACTGAACTGACTATGGAAACCGATGCGCCAGCCATGACTGTCACTGACTAGAGAACCTGATCCGCCAGCTATGACTGCCACTAACTATGGAAACTGATCCGCCAGCCATGACTGCCACTGAATGGAAACTGATCCGCCAGCTATGACTAACACTGACTATGGATGGGAACAGGATACAGCATACAAGCAACTATTCCATCACTTGCTAAATAGGTCGCCTGTGCGCCCGAGAAGGTGCTTACACTTATGAAATACAACTGTGCGCTTAGCAATATGCGTGGTAGAGATAGTTGTCCACGTAATGCCGCGGCTCTCGCATGTACAGTATTCTGTCACTGTAAAGGAGGGGGGGGGGGGACTAAATGTAATAATTGGCTAACAATGGCATTATGAACAGAACATGATGAAGCTGAGAATGTGAACACGTTTGACGATGACGTAACAGAACATGATGAAGCTGAGAATGTGACCACGTTTGACGATGACGTAACAGAACATGATGAAGCTGAGAATGTGAACACGCTTGACGATGACGTAGCAGACCATGATGAAGCTGAGAATGTGAACACCTTTGACGATAACGTAACAGAACATGATGAAGCTGAGAATGTGAACACGTTTGACGATGACGAGTGAATGCACCACCACACAGAAACAATTTGAGATTTGAATTTCATTCTAACAGCGGTAGTCTTATAAATGTAACAATGAATTCCTGCATCTGTTTGCCTGCATGTTTGCGATAGTAGTTTAAGTGTACTCGTGTACTTTGTGGATCTGAGCATCTACAGATGATAATTTAGTCGTGTACTTTGTGGATCTGAGCATCTACAGATGATAATTTAGTCATGTACTTTGTGGATCTGACTATCTAGAGACTTGATAATTTAGTCGTGTACTTTGTGGATCTGAGCATATGGAGACCTCAAACCACAAATGTGCAGTTCCTATATTATTCGACCGTGTATATCAAGGCCATCCAGATGACCGTTACATAATCCAGATGACCGTTACTTAATCCAGATGTCCTTTACTGTATGTGTCGACACGAGTAACTATCAAATACCAGTAACAGTATATGCAATGAAGAAAGATAATTACTTTTTACTTTAAATTGCCTGATTTATTGACAAAGTGTTCCTCTTTTACTTAGTCATTTTCTAACACAAATTGTGTCAATTTTCAAATGACCATACACATTCTGCCCAATGGCTTCAAGGTGGCACCCGGCAGATTTGTAATTGGTATATTCTAAAGATAGAAAGCTGACAATACACCTCTGTATATACTCCAAAGCAATTAAGCGTCAGTCAAAAATGCCCCTTTTCTTCACAATAAACACATGGAATAGATCACCATCCTATCCAATACATGCGCGAATTTAGATAGTCCGTATTTTCCGCACTTGTAAGTCCTATCTAATATCTATACCGTGAATTTAACCCGTATCTATCTAGGCGCTTTGCCAACAGTTGTGACGTAGCGTGTATATATACGGTCCGTGTGATGTGTTCTATATTCTTGTTATTTCTGTTTTATATGGAAAGCGAGCAGCTAGCTGGCATAGAACGCTCATATGATCACAGTAAGTAAAATCGTGCTGGATATGATGGGTGTGTAGTTAAATACAGGCGCACAACGGTTCATATTGCAACACACTGCAAGATATTGCGAAAATAAATTGAATGAATAATTTTTAATGGCGTGTTCATTATTTTAAAAACGAAATGTGTTGATGCTGGAAAAGTCTCTCATTAAAATTATCCTCAAAAATTTCAAGGCATTTTGCATAAATTACCACATTTACCATCAGATGTCTTGCCTTTTCGCCGTTTTAGTAGATTACTATTTTAACCAATGTTATCATGGCAAAATCAAGTAGAAACAGATCGATGTGCGTGCGTGCGTGCGTGCGTGCGTGCGTGCGTGCGTGCGTGCGTGCGTGCGTGCGTGCGTGCGTGCGTGCGTGCGTGCGTGCGTGCGTGCGTGCGTGCGTGCGTGCGTGCGTGCGTGCGTGCGTGCGTGCGTGCGTGCGTGCGTGCGTGCGTGCGTGCGTGCGTGCGTGCGTGCGTGCGTGCGTGCGTGCGTGCGTGCGTGCGTGCGTGAGTGCGTGCGTGCGTGTGCGTGTGCGTGTGCCCGTGCGTGTGCCGTGCGTGTGCCCATGCGTGCGTGCGTGCGTGCGTGCGTGCGTGCGTGCGTGCGTGCGTGCGTTCCCACCTGCCTGCCTGCCTGCCTGCGTGCGTGCGTGCGTGCGTGCGTGCGTGCGTGCGTGCGTGCGTGCGTGCGTGCGTGCGTGCGTGCGTGCGTGCGTGCGTTCGTGCGTTCGTGCGTTCGTGCGTTCGTTCGTTCGTTCGTTCGTTCGTTCGTTCGTTCGTTCGTTCGTGCGTGCGTGCGTACGTGCGTGCGTGCGTGCGTGCGTGCGTGCGTGCGTGCGTGCGTGCGTGCGTGCGTGCGTGTGTCAATTACCATCATCATCATCAAAATCATCACCATCACCACTTTCATCGCCATCACCACCACCACCACCACCACCACCACCACCACCACCACCGCCGCCGCCGCCGCCGCCACCACCACCACCACCATCATCACCACCACCACCACCACCACCATCATCATCATCATCATCATCATCACATTCATGATCATCATCATCATCATCATCATCATCATCATCATCATCATCATCATTATGTATATACTGGCACACATGCGTGGCATCAAGTCAGGGTTTCAAGAAACTGTTGAACATTACCGGTGCTGAACGCGCTTCGTTCTGTTTGTGACGTCACTTCCTGCCATATTACAATGGTAAATCGGGGATATATTTTTGGTTGGGGTATGCTACATTTACGAGTTCAGAACATTACTCTAACTTAGCAGCGTGAATTTCTATTACAATTCAAAATGTTTGTCAGTAAGTTTCGCCTGGGAATTTGCCCAAGTAAGACGTGTGTCGACTTAAAGGTCTTCCTCTGCGATCACAACTGCAGAATCCAACAGGTAAGATCTGTCTGCTTACAATCTTAAGTTAACAATATTCAGAAAGATTTATCTGCTTATAATCTTAAGTGAATAATATTCAGCAAGCTTTATATGACTACAAGCAAGTTAATAATATTCAGCCATAAACCTCTGAATAAACATGACATAGTTATACAGGGTAAGCAAGCTGTCTACAAGCTGAAGTTAACGATATTCAGCCAGATTTATCTGCTTACATGATTAAGTTAACAATATTCAGCCATCTTTATCTGCTTACATTAAGATTAAGTTAACAATATCCAGCAAAGTCTCTCTGCTTTCAAGATTAAGAGATTAAGTTAACAATATTCATCAAGATTCATTTGATTAGAAGTTTAAGTTAGCAATATTCAGCAATGGCTATCCACATACAAGCTTATGTTAGCAATATCCAGCACGATTTATCTACTTACAAACTTGAGTTAGCAATATTCAGCAAGCTTTATCCGCTTGCAAGCATAAGCTGACAATATTCAGCAAGATTATCTACTTACAAGCTTAGGTTAGCAATATTCAGTAAGATTTATCTGCCTGCAAACTTAAGTTAACAATATTAGAAAGGCTTACAAGCTTAAGTTAACAATATTTTGATAGATGTATCTGCGTACAAGCTTAAGTTAGCAGTATCCTGCAAAGTCTGTCTGCTTATAAGCTTAAGTTAACAATATCCAAAGCCTAAAATGCTTAGGATATTTCTTATTTCAATTGGTGTAGAAAAACAAATTCAATCCGCCATTTGTCTTGCAAACTCTCAATGTATTCCCTTACCCTGTATAACCGAGGTTAAAATCTGTGATGTTTGCTTACCCTATATAGCTATGTCATGTTTATTCAGGGGTTTACTGCATAAAGCCCATTGTCCAATTGGGGTTAGTGTGTTAGCTGACTTATTACGCATTTGTGACCTTGCTAATCTAGAGCCTATACGCACGCACACATATACACACACGCGCGCGCACGCACGTACGCATGCACGCACGCACATATGCACATAGACGCACGCAGGCACGTACACAAGCACGCACGCGTGCACGCACGCACGCATACACACACTGTAAGCTACGTTTGATGAAGGTCAGTGCAATCCATGGGCAGGCTAGGATTTAGTGGCATCCACATAATCCACGGACAGGCTAGGATTTAGGGTAATCCATAGACAGGCTAGGATTTAGTACAATCCGTAGATGGACTAGGATTTAGTACAATCCATAGACAGGCTAGGATTTAGTGTAATCCATAGACAGGCTAGGATGATAGTGCAATCCATAGACATGCTAGGAGTTACTGCAATCCATAGACAGACGAGGATTTAGTGCAATCCGTAGTCAGGCTAGGATTTAGTATAATCCGTAGACAGGCTAGGATGTAGTGCAATCCATAGACAGGCTAGGATGTAGTGCAATCCATAGACAGGCTAGGATGTAGCGCAATCCATAGACATGCTAGGATTTAGTGTAATCCTTAGACAGGCTAGGATGTAGTGCAATCCATCGACAGGCTAGGATGTAGTGCAATCCATAGACAGGCTAGGATGTAGTGCAATCCATAGACAGGCTAGGATGTAGTGCAATCCATAGACATGCTAGGATTTAGTGCAATCCATAGACAGGCTAGGATGCAGTGCAATCCATGGACAGGCTAGGATGTAGTGCAATCCATCGACAGGCTAGGATGTAGTGCAATCCATGGACATGCTAGGATGTAGTGCAATCCATAGACAGGCTAGGTTGTAGTGCAATCCATGGACATGCTAGGATGTAGTGCAATCCATAGACAGGCTAGGATGTAGTGCAATCCATAGACAGGCTAGGATGTAGCGCAATCCATAGACATGCTAGGATTTAGTGTAATCCTTAGACAGGCTAGGATGTAGTGCAATCCATCGACAGGCTAGGATGTAGTGCAATCCATAGACAGGCTAGGATGTAGTGCAATCCATAGACAGGCTAGGATGTAGTGCAATCCATAGACATGCTAGGATTTAGTGCAATCCATAGACAGGCTAGGATGCAGTGCAATCCATGGACAGGCTAGGATGTAGTGCAATCCATCGACAGGCTAGGATGTAGTGCAATCCATGGACATGCTAGGATGTAGTGCAATCCATAGACAGGCTAGGTTGTAGTGCAATCCATGGACATGCTAGGATGTAATGCAATTCATAGACATGCTAGGATGTAGTGCAATCCATAGACAGGCTAGGATGTAGTACAATCCATAGACAGGCTAGGATTTAGTGCAATCCATCGACAGGCTAGGATCATAGCCTGTGTTCAACGTCGAATAGACGTCATTGATGTAATCTTGAGCAACAAATATTCAATGTTGAAACACCGTCAGGTGGCCACTGTGTTTGTGAACGTTGGATGTGGATCACAGAAAACATAGCCCTCCAGACCTTGTGGAAACTGTGAATCCCTGGATTAGGATTCTTCCAGCTAAAAATATCCTCGTATGACGCAACCTATGTATTATAACTTATGCTACACAACTGTATCAGCTGGGCAGACCCAAAGGCACTCCTAGATTAACTTGACGGGTGCCACTGCAATCACATCTCAGGCCAGACAGCATACTCCCCAATGACGCATTGCACGGCATCAGTTTCAATTTGCCTTAATTTCAATTAACAGAGTAATGACGAGAATTGTGGTTAAACCGCTTCTTCAGACATGTCAGCGCGGAATATTTCTTATTTTTGTAAATTCCAAATCAACAAAATAATAATTTCAACTGATAAATTTGAGGGTCTGTATTTTCCCTACAGCATCAACAACACACTGATGTGAAAGCGTTTGCCAGCAAATACATAAACCAATTAGAATACTTTACATAAATCTTTAGTCTCATAGACTAAACCACCAATCTATTATTGTGGCGATCTCTCTTCATTAGCGCAATTCATCACCATATAGCTATAGGTATAGGTCATGGTTTTATAGTTTGCTTACACTTGCCTCAGCCGACTCTACAACTTTACCACCCCACCCCCGCCCCCACCCTGGTCAAGTAACAGAAATTTGCTAAAAAATTGGGTTAATTTCACATTGGTTCAAGAGAACATAGAGGCAATGTTCATTTTTATATTGGGCAAGTGACATATTATGACAGCTTATCACGATATTTATCCACATCTACCAAAAGATCCACCTGAACTTTGTCAAGATCCCTTCAGTTGAACTGACATTTAACCAATTTATGCGAACGTCAATAACCTCTTCTGGGCCAATCCTTCACCCAAATCTGGTGAAGATCCAATCAATAGAATGTGCGTTATTTGTACCGGACACAAACAGATATTGCGGGTAAGATTGAACAAAACGGCAGTCCATTCTCTACCTACATTAACTGTAAGCAGAAGATTCAACCCACATCAGCATATTCAATGTCACTTAGAACTGGCTTAGATGTACACTAAATTAGTCTAGGGGAAGCAATACACGAATTGTCACACATGTTTATAATATGTAGAATGTGCGAATATATGCGTGTAGCTCGATGAGGATCGTTGTACATGAGATACCACCACGATAAGAATTATATTTGGCTAAAGACAAGCAGATATAATACAGGTCATTCCATTTGTTTTCTGGGACGAGCCGTAAAATATGCAGTCAGCAAGCTACTGGTGGAGGCAGAATACAGTTGCGATTATCCAGCAATCCAAACACCACACCACCCCATACTTGAAGATATTTCGGTGAAATGTTGAGGGAGTCTTCCATAAAAGGTATGCTCTCACAAACAGACTTCAAGAAGAAGAAATTGGCATTCCCGGCACACATGAGAAACACCTCAATCATTCACGCACGCGCGCGCGCACGCACGCACGCACGCACGCACGCACGCACGCACGCACGCACGCACGCACGCACGCACGCACGCACGCACGCACGCACACACACACGCAGGCACGCACACACACACATACACACACGCGCACGCATTTTCTTTCTGTCTGATAACATCAAACCATTAAGGGTGAAACAGAAGTGCACACAAAGGAGTGGGTCAGATGTTGGTCCAAACCTCACTAGCGTGTCAAGTGATAATAATATAGTGTTTGTCAGTAGGAGTCTCACCAGGCATAGTTTGTGTTTGTCAGTAGGAGTCTCACCTGGCATAGTTTGTGTTTGTCAGTAAGAGTCTCACCCGTCACCAGACATAGTTTGTGTTTGTCAGTAGGAGTCTCACCATGCATAGTTTGTGTTTGCCAGTAGGAGTATCATCATGCATAGATTATCATTCTTGATGACGGAATTGTAGAGTCTGTGATCTTTTTAAGGTAACAAGTACAAGAGATATGTCGATTCCCATCTTGTGGAAGTCCCCGTGTTTAAATAGACCCACAGCTGTTAGCACACAGTGTGCCCTTGATATGTCGGCGCAATAGACCCACAGCTGTTAGCACACAGTGTGCTCGTGATATGTCGGCGCAATAGACATACAGCTGTTAGCACACAGTGTGCCCGTGATATGTCGGCGCAATAGACATACAGCTGTTAGCACACAGTGTGCCCGTGATATGTCGGCGCAATAGACCCACAGCTGTTAGCGCACAGTGTGCCCGTGATATAGAGCGGCGCAATAGACCTACAGCTGTTAGCACACAGTGTGCCCGTGATATATAGCGGCGCAATAGACCTACAGCTGTTAGCACACAGTGTGCCCGTGATATATAGCGGCGCAATAGACCCACAGCTGTTAGCGCACAGTGTGCCCGTGATATATAGCGGCGCAATAGACCTACAGCTGTTAGCACACAGTGTGCCCGTGATATGTCGGCGCAATAGACATACAGCTGTTAGCACACAGTGTGCCCGTGATATGTCGGCGCAATAGACATACAGCTGTTAGCACACAGTGTGCCCGTGATATGTCGGCGCAATAGACATACAGCTGTTAGCACACAGTGTGCCCGTGATATGTCGGCGCAATAGACATACAGCTGTTAGCACACAGTGTGCCCGTGATATATAGCGGCGCAATAGACCTACAGCTGTTAGCACACAGTGTGCCCGTGATATGTCGGCGCAATAGACATACAGCTGTTAGCACACAGTGTGCCCGTGATATATAGCGGCGCAATAGACCTACAGCTGTTAGCACACAGTGTGCCCGTGATATGTCGGCGCAATAGACCCACAGCTGTTAGCACACAGTGTGCCCGTGATATATAGCGGCGCAATAGACATACAGCTGTTAGCACACAGTGTGCCCGTGATATGTCGGCGCAATAGACATACAGCTGTTAGCACACAGTGTGCCCGTGATATGTCGGCGCAATAGACATACAGCTGTTAGCACACAGTGTGCCCGTGATATGTCGGCGCAATAGACCTACAGCTGTTAGCACACAGTGTGCCCGTGATATGTCGGCGCAATAGACATACAGCTGTTAGCACACAGTGTGCCCGTGATATATAGCGGCGCAATAGACCTACAGCTGTTAGCACACAGTGTGCCCGTGATATATAGCGGCGCAATAGACCTACAGCTGTTAGCACACAGTGTGCCCATGATATGTCGGCGCAATATACCCACAGCTGTTAGCACACAGTGTGCCCGTGATATGTCGGCGCAATAGACATACAGCTGTTAGCACACAGTGTGCCCGTGATATGTCGGCGCAATAGACCTACAGCTGTTAGCACACAGTGTGCCCGTGATATGTCGGCGCAATAGACATACAGCTGTTAGCACACAGTGTGCCCGTGATATATAGCGGCGCAATAGACCTACAGCTGTTAGCACACAGTGTGCCCGTGATATGTCGGCGCAATAGACATACAGCTGTTAGCACACAGTGTGCCCGTGATATGTCGGCGCAATAGACATACAGCTGTTAGCACACAGTGTGCCCGTGATATATAGCGGCGCAATAGACCTACAGCTGTTAGCACACAGTGTGCCCATGATATGTCGGCGCAATATACCCACAGCTGTTAGCACACAGTGTGCCCGTGATATGTCGGCGCAATAGACATACAGCTGTTAGCACACAGTGTGCCCGTGATATGTCGGCGCAATAGACCTACAGCTGTTAGCACACAGTGTGCCCGTGATATGTCGGCGCAATAGACATACAGCTGTTAGCACACAGTGTGCCCGTGATATATAGCGGCGCAATAGACCTACAGCTGTTAGCACACAGTGTGCCCGTGATATGTCGGCGCAATAGACATACAGCTGTTAGCACACAGTGTGCCCGTGATATGTCGGCGCAATAGACCCACAGCTGTTAGCACACAGTGTGCCCGTGATATGTCGGCGCAATAGACATACAGCTGTTAGCACACAGTGTGCCCGTGATATATAGCGGCGCAATAGACCCACAGCTGTTAACACACCGTGTGCCCGTGATATATAGCGGCGCAATAGACCTACAGCTGTTAACACACCGTGTGCCCGTGATGTGTTGGCGCAACTGCGTCCTCCTTTAAAGCTGCTCTACACATATTCAATGAATCTGACAATTGTATCTCTGATGTGAGATAAGATCACGTGACCACATCTTTCAATTGCTTTTTAAAAGCACGTTTGGAGAATGGTCCATGTTGTTTCTTGGGTTTAAGTAGTACGATCAGTATGCCTTCTCATACAGCACCGATAGGACGGTGTTGCTCAAAGGAGTTGATGAAGTGTTTTAGTGGTAGTGAGCGGATATCACCTGTATGGTTGCGGAAGTCGGTGTTGATGCCATCTGGCTAACATGCTCGACCATTCTTTGTGGCTGCTATTGCTTTTGTAAAGGCTCTGCAACTGTTTTTAAGTCTTGCAGTGGTCTTGGATGACCGTCGAATAGGGACAATGGCTCAACTTCTGTATCGATGACATGATCTTTGAACCATTCTCTGATTGTGTCTGGTGTTCGCTGCTCTGAGCTGATTGTGTGGCCATAATAATTGTAATAATTGCGTACGGTGAGTGGTTGCTGTGATACACTGATTGTTAATGCTTTGCTTTTGGAATTTTCTAAGATACATTAGCGGAAGTCAGCACATTTACCAGTTCCTATGCTCTTTTGGCAGTCGGTTCTTTCAAACGTTCACTGATTTGGTGCATGATCTTGCTGTGGTTCTTTCTAGAGTTCATTGTTGTTTTCTTTCTGACCGATTTGGCATATACATAGTAACAACATTTTGCTACCTTGATCAAGAAAATCATTTAACATAGGACCTCTTCTCATTTTTAGTGGCTCATATCGCCACACATTGCATAACCTTGGCTAGAGCTTGGCTTGTTTAGCCAGTTCATGCTTGATCATATATTGAGATATTGTTTCACAATGCAATGTCTAAGTGAAATCGTCGTTAGTTGGCGCTGAGAGATCCGGGTTCGTCATGGTTTTTCGTTTCGACGATTGTTTGTAGATGGGATGCAGTCGGTCAATCGATATTCAGGTAATCACTGGTTTAAATAATAGAATAGTGTATCTGGGCGAAATCGCGTTGCTTTTGCCCGGCACATTATATAAAGTGATCTGGTTGAAAACTGTTTTAGTGCGTTTAGTTTGTATTATACCTTTGTTTTCAGCACTGTGTCTTATTCAGTGAGTCCGATGCCAGCATGGGTGCTTGAAGGCTGGATTAGTTACTATAAACTATGGGTACACATGATCGTATCTAGCGAATCTCTATTACTATTACGTTTTCTAATACCATAGAAATCGATACCCAAGTCGGGTCCTGCGTCCTCGTCTGTTCTGTTCAGATTTACATGCTCCAATTCAACTCGCTATATATAAATAGTTGCCATTTTGATAGTTGTCCACAGTTCAGTTAAGATATATGATTGTGATACGATCACTGATATTTGGAAAGCTGAGAACATGGTCCGTCAATAGACCACACCACAGTAATTTGCGTCTTTCTGCTCAAGGAGAACTAATTTGTAACACGATCGGAGTATCTGTCCTGCAGCTAAAGCAAATGCAAACCTGTTATGGGCTCTCAATGAGGGTTAGAGGATTCGTGCTAGTGTTATGTCATTCGGAAGAAGCGACCATTTTAAAATAAAGAAAAAAGGAAAGGGCAAACTAGACCTCTCCAACTACAGGCACATCAACACACTGAGTTGCATTGGTAGGTTTTTAGAAAGTATGGTAAACAGCAGATTCAGTAGGAGGTACTTGGCGAGTAGGAAACATAACATCCTTCAACAAGCAGGTTCCTTCAGCAGAGATTGACAAAAAAAATCAAGTAGCATACATAGCCTAGGGGATAGAAGATTGTTTCCAAGAGAAGCTGCAAGCGAGAGATTTGCCGACTTTGCAGGAATTGCAAAGTGAACATCTTATTGGACGCCAATCGATTCTTAAGACGATGACAAGATAGTATATCGATTCTTAAGATAATATATTATTTAACTGTAGACTGTACAACGTTTTCAGAATGAATTGACAGAAGTGTTGGCTTAACAATGATTAGTAATGTTACGCAAACAATATAAATTTATGATTTATATCAGCTGCTATCCTATAGGGATATTGAAAAAATATTAAAGATGCTTATTTGAATTTGGAAATGTCGAAGATTAACGAGAGAGCAAATTGCAATCCAAAGGAGCTTAACTCAACACGAGCTGGCAGTTGATAGCTTAACCGAACACGAGTTTGCAGCTGATAGCTAAAGGTTGTTTAAGCGTGATTCCCAGAGTGTGCGTCATCCGCTACTTAAAGGAACCCGATGTTCTGACATTAGCATTAGCCCAGCAAAGGACTTGGAATCTCTCAGTTGTGCAATAAAAGATGGGGACCAATCTGGGTCGAACCAACTCGGTTTGATGGATTTTCTAGCACGTTTCTGTAACAAACCTGTTATGATTGTCAAAATAGTCGATTTCAAGGATTTCTCGGATTGTGATCTATTTTGACTATCCATCAACTCGCGGTTCGTGGGGTGAAAGCGATTCCATCCTGAATCGTTTCCGTTGAACATCAATGTAACAATAGACCTTTCCACTCTATCTATCCGGCATATGATATCTTAATTAACCACGTGACGTGTAGAATGACATCATAATCAACGACGTCATGAATGACGTAGATAAGTACGTCACAAACACCTATTTGAAGACGGTCTATGCGTTGTTGTACGAATTGTATGTCTTTACTATTTAATAAAAAGTATGTTGAATATTTTGAAACCAATTTGATGGGACTCTGTTGCTGCTATAGGCAGCAACAGCAACCAGTCAAATTAGTTTCAAAATAGTTAACAGCAGTTTCTGGAAATTGATAGTCAGGGAGTTCAGGAATCGGTCGATTCCAATACGAGCGATGTGTGGGTGGAGCTTAGCTAGAGATGGTCGGGGCTTAGCAAAAACTGGAAAGGTCCATTTCCTTGGAAGCTTCAGTGTATAATGGTTGGTGTCAAGCTTCAGTGTATAAGGGTTGGTGTCAAGCTTCAGTGTATAAGGGCTGGTGTCAAGCTTCAGTGCATAAGGGTTGGTGTCAAGCTTCAGTGTATAAGCGTTGGTGTCACGCTTCAGTGTATAAGGGTTGGTGTCAAGCAGGGGTTGCCCAACGCGTTCCACCACATACCAAACCTCCTGAATTCGCGCATGTTGCTTCAAACATGCGATCTAAAACAGGACATTAATAGCCCTCACACATACCGCTTATATCTGAAGAGATGGAAGCAATGGCTGTCTTTGACCTCGATTAGTACTTGTCAACCCACACCCACTACAGACCACCCTTCATCACTGATCATATGTATGCGCATGTGAGCTCATGTTAGTGCATGAGCGCACATGTGGAAAGATAGCGCACACCAATATGGTCGAATGATAAATTTAATCATAATCCACGTATTTCTGTAAGCCCTTTGTCTGTGTTTGGATGTAACATATGAGCAGCCAGTTTCTGTCTCATTTACGGAAGAGGAACCTGAGCCATTTATGTATAACAAATAAACACTTGCCAGATTAAATAATGTCCTACCATACAGGTCCATTATTTCGCTAGCCCATTTGCCAATTGATCATGCATTATACCTATATGCATGTGTGCTAGCGTGTTGTAAGCTCGTCCGTGCGTTCATACGTATATCTTAAAACCATAACCCTAAATATATCTTCCATAATATGTAGATATAGTTGTATGGAAAAGATGTGTCGCAATTAGAGATAAACATACATACTGGTACGTTCACGCAGGCGTGAAAGTGTCTGCCAACAACAGCAAGGCACACACGTTGCAATAAACTACAGCAATGTCAGTCTATAAAAATGGCGTCGAAATCTTGATTTTTATTAAATTGAAATCACATCTCCAAAATCGCGGAATGTTCAAACAGAACGCCGAATTAGATGACATTTTACAATACCATGCTTTATACGACGGGATTGATCATTGCTATATTAGCTCGTGGTACAAATTATAATCCACAATTTTAACAAAGGTGAAAATATGTCTATGTAATATGCCATACGCACACACTCAAGATTCAGGAAAATCATTTTATAAGATTAATTAATTAATCAAAACAATGCATATCTTAAGAATATGTTAACGATTATTATTATTGACATATGTACAACATGCATATTGACATATGTACAACATGCTTTCTCAATCTTACGGAACGCATAATATGTTAACACATCCAATCCTTTCTACTTAAAGAAATGCACCGAGATACTGTCTAAGATATGTGTAATGGAGAAAACTGACGCAGTGGAAAATACGAACGCATCAGATTCCCAACGTCTGATACAACCCAAATTCCACAAAGTGTTGTTAAAAGCAATATGAAAAGGGCATTTGATAAAATATGGAGAGAAGGGATAATGTTGAAACTCGGGTTGATGATTGTCTACATACATGATATCATAAATGGCATCCACAAGACAGTTCTCAAGGTAGTGTATGCGGATAACCTAACGATGTGTGGGTATTAGAGGGCAGTTCTCAAGGTAGTGTATGCGGATAACCTAACAATGTGTGGGTATTAGAGGACGTATTGAAAGGCGCATTTGAAAGTTGAAAAACTCAACCAGCAGTGGCCATCAAGTAAAAATACGATGCAAACCATATTCAGCTTGCCATCCAGACCCCATAAAGTGAAGCTCCATATGAATGGACAATTATCGAGCTGATGCAGAAGCCCAACAGGAAGCAGCAGAATATCTCATTCAACATAGAGAACAGGACGTAAAGAAGGCCGTCTTCTTCATCTTTGGCCTGTCTACAATTCAGACAGGCAGTTGTTCTGCGGATAACCCCATACTGCGACATTGACAACAATGAAACTATAGACGAGCAAGTAAGTGTAGGAAATAATTCCCCGCAAGCAGACAAACTTGTTCCATCTGAAAAATGTAAAAACAATTACAAAACACAGATTCAAAGAAATGTGGTTGAAAGCAGAATTGATGACAAATTGCAAGTCAGGTCCATATAAGACTAGGTGAGTAGAGTCAGACTCCATGCCGGACAAAACAAACCAAAGTCTCACATTTATCACAAATTGTCGGTTGGGGAATCAGACTTGTGGAAGTGGGGTGATGGATGTGTAGCATATTTTTTAAGGATGGCACCACAATTAAAAGAGAAAATTGTATCCAGAATGTAAATCCTTTAAGGAAATTTCTATGGCGATACTATCATGTTAAGACAGTCAGAAGCCTCCTGAGAATAATCGAATATATACGATCTGAGTGTATCCCTGGTCTGAGTGTATCTCTTGTCTGAGTGTATCCTTGGTCTGAGTGTATCTCTGGCCTGAGTGTATCCCTGGTCTTAGTGTATACCGGGTCTGTGTGCATGTCGGGTATGTGTGTATGTCGGGTATGTGTGTATGTCGGGTCTGTGTGCATGTCGGGCCGGTGTGTATGTTGGGTATGTGTGTATGTCTGGTCTGTGTGCATGTCAGGTCGGTATGCATGTCGGGTATGTGTGTATGTCGGGTATGTGTGTATGTCGGGTCTGTGTGCATGTCGGGTCGGCGAACATATCGGGTATGTATGTATGTCGGATCTGTGTGCATGTCGGATCTGTGTGCATGTCGGGTATGTGTGTATGTCGGTATGTGTGTATGTCGGGTATGTGTGTATGTCGGGTATGTGTGCATGTCGGGTATGTGTGTATGTCGGGTATATGTGTATGTCGGGTATGTGTGCATGTCGGGTATGTATGTATGTCGGGTCTGTATATATCGCTGGTCTGATGCAATTGTAAAAGTTTATATTCTGGAGTCGCTGATGCTTGGTCGATAGTGCTCTAAAAGTTAGCTTCCAGTTCTTAGACAGTCGTTTATCCACATTAAAGACTGAAATTGGGACACGTTTCAACGTTCTCCTTAAATCAGGGATCTAAAGCTGGTGAAAATGGAGTCGAAGGTACAGGTAAGGGTGGTGGCTGTAACGGTACCAAAGCTGGTGTTACAGGTGACAAAGGCATTTGTTTTCATGGAGGTAGATGTAGTAGTGGATATGGTAGTAACAGTTTATGAGCTGGAACATCTGGCAATACATTCCATTTTCTGCCACTTGAGGCGATTGAGCTCAGTTCGTCTCATTTGCTGTCTGATAAACATTGCATACGATTCAATGCTTCTGAACATTCCACTTCGACTAGCTCAAGAACATGGTTTAATTTGACATTATTTACATTATCTGATAAGTTATTATATTCGACTGATATGTCCATTGCATTAATTACAACTCCGTGTACGGCATCAGGATTGTTTTAGGCCTCACGAATTCCCACGACGAGTAGATAATGGATCATAGTCTTCATCAGCAAACAACAATAGATGATACTTGCAACGTGTGAATGAAGACTTTGCTTTTGTTTTCTCTTCCATGAGCGCCTCCAGGTTCCAGTACACTAGTATTTCTATTCCATGAGAGCCTCCAGGTTCCACTACACTCGTATTTCTATTCCATGAGAGCCTCCAGGTTCCACTACACTAGTATTTTTATTCCATGAGAGCCTCCAGGTTCCAGTACACTAGTATTTCTCTTCCATGAGAGCCTCCAAGTTCCAGTACACTAGTATTTCTCTTCCATGAGAGCCTCCAAGTTCCAGTACACTAGTATTTCTCTTCCATGAGAGCCTCCAAGTTCCAGTACACTAGTATTTCTCTTCCATGAGAGCCTCCAAGTTCCAGTACACTAGTATTTCTCTTCCATGAGAGCCTTCAGGTTCCAGTACACTAGTATTTCTCTTCCATGAGAGCCTCCAAGTTCCAGTACACTAGTATTTCTCTTCCATGAGAGCCTCCAAGTTCCAGTACACTAGTATTTCTCTTCCATGAGAGCCTCCAAGTTCCAGTACACTAGTATTTCTCTTCCATGAGAGCCTCCAGGTTCCAGTACACTAGTATTTCTCTTCCATGAGAGCCTCCAGGTTCCAGTACACTAGTATTTCTCTTCCATGAGAGCTTCCAGGTTCCAGTACACTAGTATTTCTCTTCCATGAGAGCCTCCAGGTTCCAGTACACTAGTATTTCTCTTCCATGAGAGCCTCCAGGTTCCAGTACACTAGTATTTCTCTTCCATGAGAGCCTCCAGGTTCCAGTACACTAGTATTTCTCTTCCATGAGAGCCTCCAGGTTCCAGTACACTAGTATTTCTCTTCCATGAGAGCCTCCAAGTTCCAGTACACTAGTATTTCTCTTCCATGAGAGCCTCCAAGTTCCAGTACACTAGTATTTCTCTTCCATGAGAGCCTCCAGGTTCCAGTACACTAGTATTTCTCTTCCATGAGAGCCTCCAAGTTCCAGTACACTAGTATTTCTCTTCCATGAGAGCCTCCAAGTTCCAGTACACTAGTATTTCTCTTCCATGAGAGCCTCCAGGTTCCAGTACACTAGTATTTCTCTTCCACGAGAGCCTCCAGGTTCCAGTACACTAGTATTTCTCTTCCATGAGAGCCTCCAAGTTCCAGTACACTAGTATTTCTCTTCCATGAGAGCCTCCAAGTTCCAGTACACTAGTATTTCTCTTCCATGAGAGCCTCCAAGTTCCAGTACACCAGTATTTCTCTTCCATGAGAGCTTCCAAGTTCCAGTACACTAGTATTTATCTTCCATGAGAGCCTCCAAGTTCCAGTATACTAGTATTTCTCTTCCATGAGAGCTTCCAAGTTCCAGTACACTAGTATTTCTCTTCCATGAGAGCCTCCAGGTTCCAGTACACTAGTATTTCTCTTCCATGACAGCCTCCAGGTTCCAGTACACTAGTATTTCTCTTCCATGAGAGCCTCCAAGTTCCAGTACACTAGTATTTCTCTTCCACGAGAGCCTCCAAGTTCCAGTACACTAGTATTTCTCTTCCATGAGAGCCCCCAGGTTCCAGTACACTAGTATTTCTCTTCCATGAGAGCCTCCAAGTTCCAGTACACTAGTATTTCTCTTCCATGAGAGCCTCCAGGTTCCAGTACACTAGTATTTCTCTTCCATGAGAGCCTCCAGGTTCCAGTACACTAGTATTTCTCTTCCACGAGAGCCTCCAGGTTCCAGTAATCTAGTATTTCTCTTCCATGAGAGCCTCCAGGTTCCAGTACACTAGTATTTCTCTTCCATGAGAGCCTCCAGGTTCCAGTACACTAGTATTTCTCTTCCATGAGAGCCTCAAGGTTCCAGTACACTAGTATTTCTCTTCCATGAGAGCGTCCAGGTTCCAGTACACTAGTATTTCTCTTCCATGAGAGCCTCCAAGTTCCAATACACTAGTATTTCTCTTCCATGAGAGCCGCCAGGTTCCAGTACACTAGTATTTCTCTTCCATGAGAGCCTCCAGGTTCTAGTGCACTAGTATTTCTCTTCCATGAGAGCCTCCAGGTTCCAGTACACTAGTATTTCTCTTCCATGAGAGCCTCAAGGTTCCAGTACACTAGTATTTCTCTTCCATGAGAGCCCCCAGGTTCCAGTACACTAGTATTTCTCTTCCATGAGAGCCTCCAAGTTCCAGTACACTAGTATTTCCCTTCCATGAGAGCCTCCAGGTTCCAGTACACTAGTATGTCTCTTCCATGAGAGCCTCCAGGTTCCAGTACACTAGTATTTCTCTTCCATGAGAGCCTCCAGGTTCCAGTACACTAGTATTTCTGTACCATGAGAGCCTCCAGGTTCCAGTACACTAGTATTTCTCTTCCATGACAGCCTCCAGGTTCCAGTACACTAGTATTTATCTTCCATGACAGCCTCCAGGTTCCAGTACACTAGTATTTCTCTTCCATGAGAGCCTCCAGGTTCCAGTACACTAGTATTTCTCTTCCATGAGAGCCTCCAGGTTCCAGTACACTAGTATTTCTCTTCCATGACAGCCTCCAGGTTCCAGTACACTAGTATTTCTCTTCCATGACAGCCTCCAGGTTCCAGTACACTAGTATTTCTCTTCCATGAGAGCCTCCAGGTTCCAGTACACTAGTATTTCTCTTCCATGAGAGCCTCCAAGTTCCAGTACACTAGTATTTCTCTTCCATGACAGCCTCCAGGTTCCAGTACACTAGTATTTCTCTTCCATGAGAGCTTCCAAGTTCCAGTACACTAGTATTTATCTTCCATGAGAGCCTCCAAGTTCCAGTATACTAGTATTTCTCTTCCATGAGAGCTTCCAAGTTCCAGTACACTAGTATTTCTCTTCCATGAGAGCCTCCAGGTTCCAGTACACTAGTATTTCTCTTCCATGACAGCCTCCAGGTTCCAGTACACTAGTATTTCTCTTCCATGAGAGCCTCCAGGTTCCAGTACACTAGTATTTCTCTTCCACGAGAGCCTCCAGGTTCCAGTACACTAGTATTTCTCTTCCATGAGAGCCTCCAGGTTCCAGTACACTAGTATTTCTCTTCCATGAGAGCCTCCAGGTTCCAGTACACTAGTATTTCTCTTCCATGAGAGCCCCCAGGTTCCAGTACACTAGTATTTCTCTTCCATGAGAGCCTCCAAGTTCCAATACACTAGTATTTCTCTTCCATGAGAGCCGCCAGGTTCCAGTACACTAGTATTTCTCTTCCATGAGAGCCTCCAGGTTCCAGTACACTAGTATTTCTCTTCCATGAGAGCCTCCAGGTTCCAGTACACTAGTATTTCTCTTCCATGAGAGCCTCCAGGTTCCAGTGCACTAGTATTTCTCTTCCATGAGAGCCTCAAGGTTCCAGTACACTAGTATTTCTCTTCCATGAGAGCCTCCAGGTTCCAGTACACTAGTATTTCTCTTCCATGAGAGCCTCCAGGTTCCAGTACACTAGTATTTCTCTTCCATGAGAGCCTCCAAAGTTCCAGTACACTAGTATTTCTCTTCCATGAGAGCCGTCCAAGGTTCCAGTACACTAGTATTTCTCTTCCATGAGAGCCTCCAGGTTCCAGTACACTAGTATTTATCTTCCATGAGAGCCTCCAAGTTCCAGTACACTAGTATTTCTCTTCCATGAGAGCCTCCAAGTTCCAGTACACTAGTATTTCTCTTCCATGAGAGCCCCCGGGTTCCAGTACACTAGTATTTCTCTTCCATGAGAGCTTCCAAGTTCCAGTACACTAGTATTTCTCTTCCATGAGAGCCTCCAGGTTCCAGTACACTAGTATTTCTCTTCCATGAGAGCCTCCAGGTTCCAGTACACTAGTATTTCTCTTCCATGAGAGCCTCCAGGTTCCAGTACACTAGTATTTCTCTTCCATGACAGCCTCCAGGTTCCAGTACACTAGTATTTCTCTTCCATGAGAGCCTCCAAGTTCCAGTACACTAGTATTTCTCTTCCACGAGAGCCTCCAAGTTCCAGTACACTAGTATTTCTCTTCCATGAGAGCCCCCAGGTTCCAGTACACTAGTATTTCTCTTCCATGAGAGCCTCCAGGTTCCAGTACACTAGTATTTCTCTTCCATGAGAGCCTCCAGGTTCCAGTACACTAGTATTTCTCTTCCATGAGAGCCTCCAGGTTCCAGTACACTAGTATTTCTCTTCCATGAGAGCCTCCAGGTTCCAGTACACTAGTATTTCTCTTCCATGAGAGCCTCCAGGTTCCAGTGCACTAGTATTTCTCTTCCATGAGAGCCTCAAGGTTCCAGTACACTAGTATTTCTCTTCCATGAGAGCCTCCAGGTTCCAGTACACTAGTATTTCTCTTCCATGAGAGCCTCCAAGTTCCAGTACACTAGTATTTCTCTTCCATGAGAGCCTCAAAGTTCCAGTACACTAGTATTTCTCTTCCATGAGAGCCTTCAAGTTCCAGTACACTAGTATTTCTCTTCCACGAGAGCTTCCAAGTTCCAGTACACTAGTATTTATCTTCCATGAGAGCCTCCAAGTTCCAGTACACTAGTATTTCTCTTCCATGAGAGCCTCCAAGTTCCAGTACACTAGTATTTCTCTTCCATGAGAGCCCCCGGGTTCCAGTACACCAGTATTTCTCTTCCATGAGAGCCTCCAGGTTCCAGTACACTAGTATTTCTCTTCCATGAGAGCCTCCAAGTTCCAGTATACTAGTATTTCTCTTCCATGAGAGCTTCCAAGTTCCAGTACACTAGTATTTCTCTTCCACGAGAGCCTCCAGGTTCCAGTACACTAGTATTTCTCTTCCATGAGAGCCTCCAGGTTCCAGTACACTAGTATTTCTCTTCCATGAGAGCCTCCAAGTTCCAGTACACTAGTATTTCTCTTCCACGAGAGCCTCCAAGTTCCAGTACACTAGTATTTCTCTTCCATGAGAGCCCCCAGGTTCCAGTACACTAGTATTTCTCTTCCATGAGAGCCTCCAAGTTCCAGTACACTAGTATTTCTCTTCCATGAGAGCCTCCAAGTTCCAATACACTAGTATTTCTCTTCCATGAGAACCGCCAGGTTCCAGTACACTAGTATTTCTCTTCCATGAGAGCCTCCAGGTTCCAGTACACTAGTATTTCTCTTCCATGAGAGCCTCCAGGTTCCAGTACACTAGTATTTCTCTTCCATGAGAGCCTCCAGGTTCCAGTACACTAGTATTTCTCTTCCATGAGAGCCTCCAGGTTCCAGTACACTAGTATTTCTCTTCCATGACAGCCTCCAGGTTCCAGTACACTAGTATTTCTCTTCCATGAGAGCCTCCAAGTTCCAGTACACTAGTATTTCTCTTCCACGAGAGCCTCCAAGTTCCAGTACACTAGTATTTCTCTTCCATGAGAGCCTCCAAGTTCCAGTACACTAGTATTTCTCTTCCATGAGAGCCTCCAAGTTCCAGTACACTAGTATTTCTCTTCCATGAGAGCCCCCAGGTTCCAGTACACTAGTATTTCTCTTCCATGAGAGCCTCCAGGTTCCAGTACACTAGTATTTCTCTTCCATGAGAGCCTCCAGGTTCCAGTACACTAGTATTTCTCTTCCATGAGAGCCTCCAGGTTCCAGTACACTAGTATTTCTCTTCCATGAGAGCCTCCAGGTTCCACTACACTAGTATTTCTTATTCCATGAGAGCCTCCAGGTTCCACTACACTAGTATTTTTATTCCATGAGAGCCTCCAGGTTCCAGTACACTAGAATTTTTATTCCATGAGAGCCTCCAAGTTCCAGTACACTAGTATTTCTCTTCCATGAGAGCCTCCAAGTTCCAGTACACTAGTATTTCTCTTCCATGAGAGCCTCCAGGTTCCAGTACACTAGTATTTCTCTTCCATGAGAGCCTCCAGGTTCCAGTACACTAGTATTTCTCTTCCATGAGAGCCTCCAAGTTCCAGTACACTAGTATTTCTCTTCCATGAGAGCCTCCAGGTTCCAGTACACTAGTATTTCTCTTCCATGAGAGCCTCCAAGTTCCAGTACACTAGTATTTATCTTCCATGAGAGCCTCCAAGTTCCAGTACACTAGTATTTCTCTTCCATGAGAGCCTCCAAGTTCCAGTACACTAGTATTTCTCTTCCATGTGAGCCCCCGGGTTCCAGTACACTAGTATTTCTCTTCCATGAGAGCTTCCAAGTTCCAGTACACTAGTATTTCTCTTCCATGAGAGCCTCCAAGTTCCAGTATACTAGTATTTCTCTTCCATGAGAGCTTCCAAGTTCCAGTACACTAGTATTTCTCTTCCATGAGAGCCTCCAGGTTCCAGTACACTAGTATTTCTCTTCCATGAGAGCCTCCAGGTTCCAGTACACTAGTATTTCTCTTCCACGAGAGCCTCCAGGTTCCAGTACACTAGTATTTCTCTTCCATGAGAGCCCCCAGGTTCCAGTACACTAGTATTTCTCCTCCACCAGAGCCTCCACGTTCCAGTACACTAGTATTTCTCTTCCATGAGAGCCTCCAAGTTCCAGTACACTAGTATTTCTCTTCCACGAGAGCCTCCAAGTTCCAGTACACTAGTATTTCTCTTCCATGAGAGCCCCCAGGTTCCAGTACACTAGTATTTCTCTTCCATGAGAGCCTCCAAGTTCCAGTACACTAGTATTTCTCTTCCATGAGAGCCTCCAAGTTCCAATACACTAGTATTTCTCTTCCATGAGAGCCGCCAGGTTCCAGTACACTAGTATTTCTCTTCCATGAGAGCCTCCAGGTTCCAGTAAACTAGTATTTCTCTTCCATGAGAGCCTCCAGGTTCCAGTACACTAGTATTTCTCTTCCATGAGAGCCTCCAGGTTCCAGTGCACTAGTATTTCTCTTCAATGAGAGCCTCAAGGTTCCAGTACACTAGTATTTCTCTTCCATGAGAGCGTCCAGGTTCCAGTACACTAGTATTTCTCTTCCATGAGAGCCTCCAAGTTCCAATACACTAGTATTTCTTTTCCATGAGAGCCGCCAGGTTCCAGTACACTAGGTTTTCTCTTCCATGAGAGCCTCCAGGTTCCAGTAAACTAGTATTTCTCTTCCATGAGAGCCTCCAGGTTCCAGTACACTAGTATTTCTCTTCCATGAGAGCCTCCAGGTTCCAGTACACTAGTATTTCTCTTCCATGAGAGCCTCAAGGTTCCAGTACACTAGTATTTCTCTTCCATGAGAGCCCCCATGTTCCAGTACACTAGTATTTCTCTTCCATGAGAGCCTCCAAGTTCCAGTACACTAGTATTTCTCTTCCATGAGAGCCTCCAGGTTCCAGTACACTAGTATTTCTCTTCCATGAGAGCCTCCAGGTTCCAGTACACTAGTATTTCTCTTCCATGAGAGCCTCCAGGTTCCAGTACACTAGTATTTCTCTTCCATGAGAGCCTCCAGGTTCCAGTGCACTAGTATTTCTCTTCAATGAGAGCCTCAAGGTTCCAGTACACTAGTATTTCTCTTCCATGAGAGCCTCCAGGTTCCAGTACACTAGTATTTCTCTTCCATGAGAGCCTCCAAGTTCCAATACACTAGTATTTCTTTTCCATGAGAGCCGCCAGGTTCCAGTACACTAGGTTTTCTCTTCCATGAGAGCCTCCAGGTTCCAGTACACTAGTATTTCTCTTCCATGAGAGCCTCAAGGTTCCAGTACACTAGTATTTCTCTTCCATGAGAGCCCCCAGGTTCCAGTACACTAGTATTTCTCTTCCATGAGAGCCTCCAAGTTCCAGTACACTAGTATTTCTCTTCCATGAGAGCCTCCAGGTTCCAGTACACTAGTATGTCTCTTCCATGAGAGCTTCCAGGTTCCAGTACACTAGTATTTCTCTTCCATGAGAGCCTCCAGGTTCCAGTACACTAGTATTTCTCTACCATGAGAGCCTCCAGGTTCCAGTACACTAGTATTTCTCTTCCATGACAGCCTCCAGGTTCCAGTACACTAGTATTTCTCTTCCATGAGAGCCTCAAGGTTCCAGTACACTAGTATTTCTCTTCCATGAGAGCCCCCAGGTTCCAGTACACTAGTATTTCTCTTCCATGAGAGCCTCCAAGTTCCAGTACACTAGTATTTCTCTTCCATGAGAGCCTCCAGGTTCCAGTACACTAGTATTTCTCTTCCATGAGAGCCTCCAGGTTCCAGTACACTAGTATTTCTCTTCCATGAGAGCCTCCAGGTTCCAGTACACTAGTATTTCTCTTCCATGAGAGCCTCCAGGTTCCAGTGCACTAGTATTTCTCTTCAATGAGAGCCTCAAGGTTCCAGTACACTAGTATTTCTCTTCCATGAGAGCGTCCAGGTTCCAGTACACTAGTATTTCTCTTCCATGAGAGCCTTCAGGTTCCAGTACACTAGTGTTTCTCTTCCACGAGAGCCTCCAAGTTCCAGTACACTAGTATTTATCTTCCATGAGAGCCTCCAAGTTCCAGTACACTAGTATTTCTCTTCCATGAGAGCCTCCAAGTTCCAGTACACTAGTATTTCTCTTCCATGTGAGCCCCCGGGTTCCAGTACACCAGTATTTCTCTTCCATGAGAGCTTCCAAGTTCCAGTACACTAGTATTTATCTTCCATGAGAGCCTCCAAGTTCCAGTATACTAGTATTTCTCTTCCATGAGAGCTTCCAAGTTCCAGTACACTAGTATTTCTCTTCCATGAGAGCCTCCAGGTTCCAGTACACTAGTATTTCTCTTCCATGACAGCCTCCAGGTTCCAGTACACTAGTATTTCTCTTCCATGAGAGCCTCCAAGTTCCAGTACACTAGTATTTCTCTTCCACGAGAGCCTCCAAGTTCCAGTACACTAGTATTTCTCTTCCATGAGAGCCCCCAGGTTCCAGTACACTAGTATTTCTCTTCCATGAGAGCCTCCAGGTTCCAGTACACTAGTATTTCTCTTCCATGAGAGCCTCCAGGTTCCAGTACACTAGTATTTCTCTTCCATGAGAGCCTCCAGGTTCCAGTACACTAGTATTTCTCTTCCATGAGAGCCTCCAGGTTCCAGTGCACTAGTATTTCTCTTCAATGAGAGCCTCAAGGTTCCAGTACACTAGTATTTCTCTTCCATGAGAGCGTCCAGGTTCCAGTACACTAGTATTTCTCTTCCATGAGAGCCTCCAAGTTCCAATACACTAGTATTTCTTTTCCATGAGAGCCGCCAGGTTCCAGTACACTAGGTTTTCTCTTCCATGAGAGCCTCCAGGTTCCAGTACACTAGTATTTCTCTTCCATGAGAGCCTCAAGGTTCCAGTACACTAGTATTTCTCTTCCATGAGAGCCCCCAGGTTCCAGTACACTAGTATTTCTCTTCCATGAGAGCCTCCAAGTTCCAGTACACTAGTATTTCTCTTCCATGAGAGCCTCCAGGTTCCAGTACACTAGTATTTCTCTTCCATGAGAGCCTCCAGGTTCCAGTACACTAGTATTTCTCTTCCATGAGAGCCTCCAGGTTCCAGTACACTAGTATTTCTCTTCCATGAGAGCCTCCAGGTTCCAGTACACTAGTATTTCTCTTCCATGAGAGCCTCCAGGTTCCAGTACACTAGTATTTCTCTTCCATGAGAGCCTCAAGGTTCCAGTACACTAGTATTTCTCTTCCATGAGAGCCCCCAGGTTCCAGTACACTAGTATTTCTCTTCCATGAGAGCCTCCAAGTTCCAGTACACTAGTATTTCTCTTCCATGAGAGCCTCCAGGTTCCAGTACACTGGTATGTCACTTCCATGAGAGCCTCCAGGTTCCAGTACACTAGTATTTCTCTTCCATGAGAGCCTCCAGGTTCCAGTACACTAGTATTTCTCTTCCATGAGAGCCTCCAGGTTCCAGTGCACTAGTATTTCTCTTCAATGAGAGCCTCAAGGTTCCAGTACACTAGTATTTCTCTTCCATGAGAGCGTCCAGGTTCCAGTACACTAGTATTTCTCTTCCATGAGAGCCTTCAGGTTCCAGTACACTAGTATTTCTCTTCCACGAGAGCCTCCAAGTTCCAGTACACTAGTATTTCTCTTCCATGAGAGCCTCCAAGTTCCAGTACACTAGTATTTCTCTTCCATGAGAGCCTCCAAGTTCCAGTACACTAGTATTTCTCTTCCATGTGAGCCCCCGGGTTCCAGTACACCAGTATTTCTCTTCCATGAGAGCCTCCAAGGTTCCAGTACACTAGTATTTCTCTTCCATGAGAGCCTCCAGGTTCCAGTGCACTAGTATTTCTCTTCAATGAGAGCCTCAAGGTTCCAGTACACTAGTATTTCTCTTCCATGAGAGCGTCCAGGTTCCAGTACACTAGTATTTCTCTTCCATGAGAGCCTCCAAGTTCCAATACACTAGTATTTCTTTTCCATGAGAGCCGCCAGGTTCCAGTACACTAGGTTTTCTCTTCCATGTGAGCCTCCAGGTTCCAGTACACTAGTATTTCTCTTCCATGAGAGCCTCAAGGTTCCAGTACACTAGTATTTCTCTTCCATGAGAGCCTCCAGGTTCCAGTACACTAGTATTTCTCTTCCATGAGAGCCTCCAAGTTCCAATACACTAGTATTTCTTTTCCATGAGAGCCGCCAGGTTCCAGTACACTAGGTTTTCTCTTCCATGAGAGCCTCCAGGTTCCAGTACACTAGTATTTCTCTTCCATGAGAGCCTCCAAGTTCCAGTACACTAGTATTTCTCTTCCATGAGAGCCTCCAGGTTCCAGTACACTAGTATTTCTCTTCCATGAGAGCCTCCAGGTTCCAGTACACTAGTATTTCTCTTCCATGAGAGCCTCCAGGTTCCAGTACACTAGTATTTCTCTTCCATGACAGCCTCCAGGTTCCAGTACACTAGTATTTCTCTTCCATGACAGCCTCCAGGTTCCAGTACACTAGTATTTCTCTTCCATGAGAGCCTCCAGGTTCCAGTACACTAGTATTTCTCTTCCATGAGAGCCTCCAGGTTCCAGTACACTAGTATTTCTCTTCCATGACAGCCTCCAGGTTCCAGTACACTAGTATTTCTCTTCCATGACAGCCTCCAGGTTCCAGTACACTAGTATTTCTCTTCCATGAGAGCCTCCAGGTTCCTGTACACTAGTATTTCTCTTCCATGAGAGCCTCCAGGTTCCAGTACACTAGTATTTCTCTTCCATGACAGCCTCCAGGTTCCAGTACACTAGTATTTCTCTTCCATGAGAGCCCCCAGGTTCCAGTACACTAGTATTTCTCTTCCACGAGAGCCTCCACGTTCCAGTACACTAGTATTTCTCTTCCATGAGAGCCTCCAGGTTCCAGTACACTAGTATTTCTCTTCCATGAGAGCCTCCAAGTTCCAGTACACTAGTATTTCTCTTCCATGAGAGCCTCCAAGTTCCAGTACACTAGTATTTCTCTTCCATGAGAGCCTCCAAGTTCCAATACACTAGTATTTCTCTTCCATGAGAGCCGCCAGGTTCCAGTACACTAGTATTTCTCTTCCATGAGAGCCTCCAGGTTCCAGTAAACTAGTATTTCTCTTCCATGAGAGCCTCCAGGTTCCAGTACACTAGTATTTCTCTTCCATGAGAGCCTCCAGGTTCCAGTGCACTAGTATTTCTCTTCAATGAGAGCCTCAAGGTTCCAGTACACTAGTATTTCTCTTCCATGAGAGCGTCCAGGTTCCAGTACACTAGTATTTCTCTTCCATGAGAGCCTCCAAGTTCCAATACACTAGTATTTCTTTTCCATGAGAGCCGCCAGGTTCCAGTACACTAGGTTTTCTCTTCCATGAGAGCCTCCAGGTTCCAGTAAACTAGTATTTCTCTTCCATGAGAGCCTCCAGGTTCCAGTGCACTAGTATTTCTCTTCCATGAGAGCCTCCAGGTTCCAGTACACTAGTATTTCTCTTCCATGAGAGCCTCAAGGTTCCAGTACACTAGTATTTCTCTTCCATGAGAGCCCCCAGGTTCCAGTACACTAGTATTTCTCTTCCATGAGAGCCTCCAAGTTCCAATACACTAGTATTTCTTTTCCATGAGAGCCGCCAGGTTCCAGTACACTAGGTTTTCTCTTCCATGAGAGCCTCCAGGTTCCAGTACACTAGTATTTCTCTTCCATGAGAGCCTCCAGGTTCCAGTACACTAGTATTTCTCTTCCATGAGAGCCTCCAGGTTCCAGTACACTAGTATTTCTCTTCCATGACAGCCTCCAGGTTCCAGTACACTAGTATTTCTCTTCCATGACAGCCTCCAGGTTCCAGTACACTAGTATTTCTCTTCCATGAGAGCCTCCAGGTTCCAGTACACTAGTATTTCTCTTCCATGAGAGCCTCCAGGTTCCAGTACACTAGTATTTCTCTTCCATGAGAGCCTCCAGGTTCCAGTACACTAGTATTTCTCTTCCATGAGAGCCTCCAGGTTCCAGTACACTAGTATTTCTCTTCCATGAGAGCCTCCAGGTTCCAGTACACTTGTATTTCTCTTCCATGAGAGCCTCCAGGTTCCAGTACACTAGTATTTCTCTTCCATGAGAGCCTCCAAGTTCCAGTACACTAGTATTTCTCTTCCATGAGAGCCCCCAGGTTCCAGTACACTAGTATTTCTCTTCCATGAGAGCCTCCAGGTTCCAGTACACTAGTATTTCTCTTCCATGAGAGCCTCCAGGTTCCAGTACACTAGTATTTCTCTTCCATGAGAGCCTCCAGGTTCCAGTACACTAGTATTTCTCTTCCATGAGAGCCTCCAGGTTCCAGTACACTAGTATTTCTCTTCCATGAGAGCCTCCAGGTTCCAGTACACTTGTATTTCTCTTCCATGAGAGCCTCCAGGTTCCAGTACATTAGTATTTCTCTTCCATGAGAGCCTCCAAGTTCCAGTACACTAGTATTTCTCTTCCATGAGAGCCCCCAGGTTCCAGTGCACTAGTATTTCTCTTCCATGAAAGCCTCCAGGTTCCAGTACACTAGTATTTCTCTTCCATGAGAGCCTCAAGATTCCAGTACACTAGTATTTCTCTTCCATGAGAGCCCCCAGGTTCCAGTACACTTGTATTTCTCTTCCATGAGAGCCTCCAGGTTCCAGTACACTAGTATTTCTCTTCCATGAGAGCCTCCAGGTTCCAGTACACTGGTATTTCTCTTCCATGACAGCCTCCAGGTTCCAGTACACAGTATTTCTCTTCCATGACAGCCTCCAGGTTCCAGTACACTAGTATTTCTCTTCCATGAGAGCCTCCAGGTTCCAGTACACTAGTATTTCTCTTCCATGAGAGCCTCCAGGTTCCAGTACACTTGTATTTCTCTTCCATGAGAGCCTCCAGGTTCCAGTACACTAGTATTTCTCTTCCATGAGAGCCTACAGGTTCCAGTACACTAGTATTTCTCTTCCATGAGAGCCTCCAGGTTCCAGTACACTTGTATTTCTCTTCCATGAGAGCCTCCAGGTTCCAGTACACTAGTATTTCTCTTCCATGAGAGCCTCCAAGTTCCAGTACACTAGTATTTCTCTTCCATGAGAGCTTCCAAGTTCCAGTACACTAGTATTTATCTTCCATGAGAGCCTCCAAGTTCCAGTATACTAGTAATTTCTCTTCCATGAGAGCTTCCAAGTTCCAGTACACTAGTATTTCTCTTCCATGAGAGCCTCCAAGTTCCAGTACACTAATATTTCTCTTCCACGAGAGCCTCCTTTGTTCCAGTACACTAGTATTTCTCTTCCATGAGAGCCCCCAGGTTCCAGTACACTAGTATTTCTCTTCCATGAGAGCCTCCAAGTTCCAGTACACTAGTATTTCTCTTCCATGAGAGCCTCCAATTTCCAATACACTAGTAATTCTCTTCCATGAGAGCCTCCAAGTTCCAGTACACTAGTATTTCTCTTCCATGAGAGCCTCCAGGTTCCAGTACACTAGTATTTCTCTTCCATGGGAGCCTCCATGTTCCAGTACACTAGTATTTCTCTTCCACGAGAGCCTCCAAGTTCCAGTACACTAGTATTTCTCTTCCATGAGAGCCTCCAGGTTCCAGTACACTAGTATTTCTCTTCCACGAGAGCCTCCAGGTTCCAGTACACTAGTATTTCTCTTCCATGAGAGCCTCCAAGTTCCAGTACACTAGTATTTCTCTTCCATGAGAGCCTCCAAGTTCCAGTACACTAGTATTTCTCTTCCATGAGAGCCTCCAGGTTCCAGTACACTAGTATTTCTCTTCCACGAGAGCCTCCAGGTTCCAGTACACTAGTATTTCTCTTCCATGAGAGCCTCCATGTTCCAGTACACTAGTATTTCTCTTCCATGAGAGCCTCCAAGTTCCAGTACACTAGTGTTTCTCTTCCATGAGAGCCTCAAAGTTCCAGTACACTAGTATTTCTCTTCCATGAGAGCCTTCAAGTTCCAGTACACTAGTATTTCTCTTCCACGAGAGCCTCCAAGTTCCAGTACACTAGTATTTCTCTTCCATGAGAGCCTCCAAGTTCCAGTACACTAGTATTTCTCTTCCATGAGAGCCTCCAAGTTCCAGTACACCAGTATTTCTCTTCCATGAGAGCCTACAGGTTCCAGTACACTAGTATTTCTCTTCCATGAGAGCCTCCAGGTTCCAGTGCACTAGTATTTCTCTTCCATGAGAGCCTCCAGGTTCCAGTACACTAGTATTTCTCTTCCATGAGAGCCTCCAGGTTCCAGTATACTAGTATTTCTCTTCCATGAGAGCCTCCAGGTTCCAGTACACTAGTATTTCTCTTCCATGACAGCCTCCAGGTTCCAGTACACTAGTATTTATCTTCCATGAGAGCCTCCAGGTTCCAGTACACTAGTATTTCTCTTCCATGAGAGCCTCCAGGTTCCAGTACACTAGTATTTCTCTTCCATGAGAGCCTCCAGGTTCCAGTACACTAGTATTTCTCTTCCATGAGAGCCTCCAGGTTCCAGTACACTAGTATTTCTCTTCCATGAGAGCCTCCAGGTTCCAGTACACTAGTATTTCTCTTCCATGAGAGACTCCAGGTTCCAGTACACTTGTATTTCTCTTCCATGAGAGCCTCCAGGTTCCAGTACACTATATTTCTCTTCCATGAGAGCCTCCAGGTTCCAGTATACTAGTATTTCTCTTCCATGACAGCCTCAAGGTTCCAGTACACTAGTATTTCTCTTCCATGAGAGCGTCCAGGTTCCAGTACACTAGTATTTCTCTTCCATGAGAGCCTCCAAGTTCCAATACACTAGTATTTCTCTTCCATAAGAGCCGCCAGGTTCCAGTACACTAGTATTTCTTTTCCATGAGAGCCTCCAGGTTCCAGTAAACTAGTGTTTCTCTTCCATGAGAGCCTCCAGCTTCCAGTGCACTAGTATTTCTCTTCCATGAGAGCCTCCAGGTTCCAGTACACTGGTATTTCTCTTCCATGAGAGCCTCAAGGTTCCAGTACACTAGTATTTCTCTTCCATGAGAGCCTCCAGGTTCCAGTACACTAGTATTTCTCTTCCATGAGAGCCTCCAGGTCCCAGTACACTTGTATTTCTCTTCCATGAGAGCCTCCAGGTTCCAGTACACTAGTATTTCTCTTCCATGAGAGCCTACAGGTTCCAGTACACTAGTATTTCTCTTCCATGAGAGCCTCCAGGTTCCAGTACACTTGTATTTCTCTTCCATGAGAGCCTCCAGGTTCCAGTACACTAGTATTTCTCTTCCATGAGAGCCTCCAAGTTCCAGTACACTAGTATTTCTCTTCCATGAGAGCTTCCAAGTTCCAGTACACTAGTATTTATCTTCCATGAGAGCCTCTAAGTTCCAGTATACTAGTATTTCTCTTCCATGAGAGCTTCCAAGTTCCAGTACACTAGTATTTCTCTTCCATGAGAGCCTCCAGGTTCCAGTACACTTGTATTTCTCTTCCATGAGAGCCTCCAGGTTCCAGTACACTAGTATTTCTCTTCCATGAGAGCCTACAGGTTCCAGTACACTAGTATTTCTCTTCCATGAGAGCCTCCAGGTTCCAGTGCACTAGTATTTCTCTTCAATGAGAGCCTCAAGGTTCCAGTACACTAGTATTTCTCTTCCATGAGAGCATCCAGGTTCCAGTATACTAGTATTTCTCTTCCATGAGAGCCTCCAGGTTCCAGTACACTAGTATTTCTCTTCCATGACAGCCTCCAGGTTCCAGTACACTAGTATTTCTCTTCCATGAGAGCCTCCAAGTTCCAGTACACTAGTATTTCTCTTCCATGAGAGCTTCCAAGTTCCAGTACACTAGTATTTATCTTCCATGAGAGCCTCTAAGTTCCAGTATACTAGTATTTCTCTTCCATGAGAGCTTCCAAGTTCCAGTACACTAGTATTTCTCTTCCATGAGAGCCTCCAGGTTCCAGTACACTTGTATTTCTCTTCCATGAGAGCCTCCAGGTTCCAGTACACTAGTATTTCTCTTCCATGAGAGCCTACAGGTTCCAGTACACTGGTATTTCTCTTCCATGAGAGCCTCCAGGTTCCAGTGCACTAGTATTTCTCTTCAATGAGCGCCTCAAGGTTCCAGTACACTAGTATTTCTCTTCCATGAGAGCCTCCAGGTTCCAGTATACTAGTATTTCTCTTCCATGAGAGCGTCCAGGTTCCAGTACACTAGTATTTCTCTTCCATGACAGCCTCCAGGTTCCAGTACACTAGTATTTATCTTCCATGACAGCCTCCAGGTTCCAGTACACTAGTATTTCTCTTCCATGAGAGTCTCCGGGTTCCAGTACACTAGTATTTCTCTTCCATGAGAGCCTCCAGGTTCCAGTACACTTGTATTTCTCTTCCATGAGAGCCTCCAGGTTCCAGTACACTAGTATTTCTCTTCCATGAGAGCCTCCAGGTTCCAGTACACTAGTATTTCTCTTCCATGAGAGCCTCCAGGTTCCAGTACACTTGTATTTCTCTTCCATGAGAGCCTCCAGGTTCCAGTACACTATATTTCTCTTCCATGAGAGCCTCCAGGTTCCAGTATACTAGTATTTCTCTTCCATGACAGCCTCAAGGTTCCAGTACACTAGTATTTCTCTTCCATGAGAGCGTCCAGCTTCCAGTACACTAGTATTTCTCTTCCATGAGAGCCTCCAAGTTCCAATACACTAGTATTTCTCTTCCATGAGAGCCGCCAGGTTCCAGTACACTAGTATTTCTTTTCCATGAGAGCCTCCAGGTTCCAGTAAACTAGTGTTTCTCTTCCATGAGAGCCTCCAGGTTCCAGTGCACTAGTATTTCTCTTCCATGAGAGCCTCCAGGTTCCAGTACACTGGTATTTCTCTTCCATGAGAGCCTCAAGGTTCCAGTACACTAGTATTTCTCTTCCATGAGAGCCTCCAGGTTCCAGTACACTAGTATTTCTCTTCCATGAGAGCCTCCAGGTCCCAGTACACTTGTATTTCTCTTCCATGAGAGCCTCCAGGTTCCAGTACACTAGTATTTCTCTTCCATGAGAGCCTACAGGTTCCAGTACACTAGTATTTCTCTTCCATGAGAGCCTCCAGGTTCCAGTACACTTGTATTTCTCTTCCATGAGAGCCTCCAGGTTCCAGTACACTAGTATTTCTCTTCCATGAGAGCCTCCAAGTTCCAGTACACTAGTATTTCTCTTCCATGAGAGCTTCCAAGTTCCAGTACACTAGTATTTATCTTCCATGAGAGCCTCTAAGTTCCAGTATACTAGTATTTCTCTTCCATGAGAGCTTCCAAGTTCCAGTACACTAGTATTTCTCTTCCATGAGAGCCTCCAGGTTCCAGTACACTTGTATTTCTCTTCCATGAGAGCCTCCAGGTTCCAGTACACTAGTATTTCTCTTCCATGAGAGCCTCCAGGTTCCAGTACACTAGTATTTCTCTTCCATGAGAGCCTCCAGGTTCCAGTACACTAGTATTTCTCTTCCATCAGAGCCTCCAGGTTCCAGTACACTAGTATTTCTCTTCCATGAGAGTCTCCAAGTTCCAGTACACTAGTATTTCTCTTCCATGAGAGCTTCCAAGTTCCAGTACACTAGTATTTCTCTTCCATGAGAGCCTCCAAGTTACAGTACACTAGTATTTGTCTTCCATGAGAACCTCCAATTTCCAGTACACTAGTATTTCTCTTTCATAAGAGCCTCCAGGTTCTAGTACACTAGTATTTCTCTTCCATGAGAGCCTCCAAGTTCCAGTACACCGGTATTTCTCTTCCATGAGAGCCTCCAAGTTCCAGTACACTAGTATTTCTCTTCCATGAGAGCCCCCAGCTTCCAGTACACTAGTATTTCTCTTCCATGAGAGCCTCCAAGTTCCAATACACTAGTATTTCTCTTCCATTAGAGCCTCCAGGTTCCAGTACACTAGTATTTCTCTTCCACGAGAGCCTTCAAGTTCCAGTAAACTAGTATTTCTCTTCCATGAGAGCCCCCAGGTTCCAGTACACTAGTATTTCTCTTCCATGACAGCCTCCAGGTTCCAGTACACTAGTATTTCTCTTCCATGACAGCTTCCAGGTTCCAGTACACTAGTATTTCTCTTCCATGACAGCCTCCAGGTTCCAGTACACTAGTATTTCTCTTCCACGAGAGCCTCCAAGTTCCAGGACACTAGTATTTCTCTTCCATGAGAGCCTCCAGGTTCCAGTACACTAGTATTTCTCTTCCATGAGAGCCTCCAGGTTCCAGTACACTAGTATTTCTCTTCCATGAGAGCCTCCAAGTTCCAGTACACTAGTATTTCTCTGCCATGAGAGCCTCCAGGTTCCAGTACACTAGTATTTCTCTTCCACGAGGGCCGCCAGGTTCCAGTATACTAGTATTTATCTTCCATGACAGCCTCCAGGTTCCAGTACACTAGTATTTCTCTTCCACGAGAGCCTGCAAGTTCCAGTACACTAGTATTTCTCTTCCATGAGAGCCTCCAGGTTCCAGTACACTAGTATTTCTCTTCCATGAGAGCCTCCAGGTCCCAGTACACTTGTATTTCTCTTCCATGAGAGCCTCCAGGTTCCAGTACACTAGTATTTCTCTTCCATGAGAGCCTACAGGTTCCAGTACACTAGTATTTCTCTTCCATGAGAGCCTCCAGGTTCCAGTACACTTGTATTTCTCTTCCATGAGAGCCTCCAGGTTCCAGTACACTAGTATTTCTCTTCCATGAGAGCCTACAAGTTCCAGTAGACTAGTATTTCTCTTCCATGAGAGCTTCCAAGTTCCAGTACACTAGTATTTCTCTTCCATGAGAGCTTCCAAGTTCCAGTACACTAGTATTTATCTTCCATGAGAGCCTCTAAGTTCCAGTATACTAGTATTTCTCTTCCATGAGAGCTTCCAAGTTCCAGTACACTAGTATTTCTCTTCCATGAGAGCCTCCAGGTTCCAGTACACTTGTATTTCTCTTCCATGAGAGCCTCCAGGTTCCAGTACACTAGTATTTCTCTTCCATGAGAGCCTCCAGGTTCCAGTACACTAGTATTTCTCTTCCATGAGAGCCTCCAGGTTCCAGTACACTAGTATTTCTCTTCCATCAGAGCCTCCAGGTTCCAGTACACTAGTATTTCTCTTCCATGAGAGTCTCCAAGTTCCAGTACACTAGTATTTCTCTTCCATGAGAGCTTCCAAGTTCCAGTACACTAGTATTTCTCTTCCATGAGAGCCTCCAAGTTACAGTACACTAGTATTTGTCTTCCATGAGAACCTCCAATTTCCAGTACACTAGTATTTCTCTTTCATAAGAGCCTCCAGGTTCTAGTACACTAGTATTTCTCTTCCATGAGAGCCTCCAAGTTCCAGTACACCGGTATTTCTCTTCCATGAGAGCCTCCAAGTTCCAGTACACTAGTATTTCTCTTCCATGAGAGCCCCCAGCTTCCAGTACACTAGTATTTCTCTTCCATGAGAGCCTCCAAGTTCCAATACACTAGTATTTCTCTTCCATTAGAGCCTCCAGGTTCCAGTACACTAGTATTTCTCTTCCACGAGAGCCTTCAAGTTCCAGTAAACTAGTATTTCTCTTCCATGAGAGCCCCCAGGTTCCAGTACACTAGTATTTCTCTTCCATGACAGCCTCCAGGTTCCAGTACACTAGTATTTCTCTTCCATGACAGCTTCCAGGTTCCAGTACACTAGTATTTCTCTTCCATGACAGCCTCCAGGTTCCAGTACACTAGTATTTCTCTTCCACGAGAGCCTCCAAGTTCCAGGACACTAGTATTTCTCTTCCATGAGAGCCTCCAGGTTCCAGTACACTAGTATTTCTCTTCCATGAGAGCCTCCAGGTTCCAGTACACTAGTATTTCTCTTCCATGAGAGCCTCCAAGTTCCAGTACACTAGTATTTCTCTGCCATGAGAGCCTCCAGGTTCCAGTACACTAGTATTTCTCTTCCACGAGGGCCGCCAGGTTCCAGTATACTAGTATTTATCTTCCATGACAGCCTCCAGGTTCCAGTACACTAGTATTTCTCTTCCACGAGAGCCTGCAAGTTCCAGTACACTAGTATTTCTCTTCCATGAGAGCCTCCAGGTTCCAGTACACTAGTATTTCTCTTCCATGAGAGCCTCCAGGTCCCAGTACACTTGTATTTCTCTTCCATGAGAGCCTCCAGGTTCCAGTACACTAGTATTTCTCTTCCATGAGAGCCTACAGGTTCCAGTACACTAGTATTTCTCTTCCATGAGAGCCTCCAGGTTCCAGTACACTTGTATTTCTCTTCCATGAGAGCCTCCAGGTTCCAGTACACTAGTATTTCTCTTCCATGAGAGCCTACAAGTTCCAGTAGACTAGTATTTCTCTTCCATGAGAGCTTCCAAGTTCCAGTACACTAGTATTTCTCTTCCATGAGAGCTTCCAAGTTCCAGTACACTAGTATTTATCTTCCATGAGAGCCTCTAAGTTCCAGTATACTAGTATTTCTCTTCCATGAGAGCTTCCAAGTTCCAGTACACTAGTATTTCTCTTCCATGAGAGCCTCCAGGTCCCAGTACACTTGTATTTCTCTTCCATGAGAGCCTCCAGGTTCCAGTACACTAGTATTTCTCTTCCATGAGAGCCTACAGGTTCCAGTACACTGGTATTTCTCTTCCATGAGAGCCTCCAGGTTCCAGTGCACTAGTATTTCTCTTCAATGAGCGCCTCAAGGTTCCAGTACACTAGTATTTCTCTTCCATGAGAGCCTCCAGGTTCCAGTATACTAGTATTTCTCTTCCATGAGAGCGTCCAGGTTCCAGTACACTAGTATTTCTCTTCCATGACAGCCTCCAGGTTCCAGTACACTAGTATTTATCTTCCATGACAGCCTCCAGGTTCCAGTACACTAGTATTTCTCTTCCATGAGAGTCTCCGGGTTCCAGTACACTAGTATTTCTCTTCCATGAGAGCCTCCAGGTTCCAGTACACTTGTATTTCTCTTCCATGAGAGCCTCCAGGTTCCAGTACACTAGTATTTCTCTTCCATGAGAGCCTCCAGGTTCCAGTACACTAGTATTTCTCTTCCATGAGAGACTCCAGGTTCCAGTACACTTGTATTTCTCTTCCATGAGAGCCTCCAGGTTCCAGTACACTATATTTCTCTTCCATGAGAGCCTCCAGGTTCCAGTATACTAGTATTTCTCTTCCATGACAGCCTCAAGGTTCCAGTACACTAGTATTTCTCTTCCATGAGAGCGTCCAGGTTCCAGTACACTAGTATTTCTCTTCCATGAGAGCCTCCAAGTTCCAATACACTAGTATTTCTCTTCCATGAGAGCCGCCAGGTTCCAGTACACTAGTATTTCTTTTCCATGAGAGCCTCCAGGTTCCAGTAAACTAGTGTTTCTCTTCCATGAGAGCCTCCAGGTTCCAGTGCACTAGTATTTCTCTTCCATGAGAGCCTCCAGGTTCCAGTACACTGGTATTTCTCTTCCATGAGAGCCTCAAGGTTCCAGTACACTAGTATTTCTCTTCCATGAGAGCCTCCAGGTTCCAGTACACTAGTATTTCTCTTCCATGAGAGCCTACAAGTTCCAGTAGACTAGTATTTCTCTTCCATGAGAGCTTCCAAGTTCCAGTACACTAGTATTTCTCTTCCATGAGAGCTTCCAAGTTCCAGTACACTAGTATTTATCTTCCATGAGAGCCTCTAAGTTCCAGTATACTAGTATTTCTCTTCCATGAGAGCTTCCAAGTTCCAGTACACTAGTATTTCTCTTCCATGAGAGCCTCCAGGTCCCAGTACACTTGTATTTCTCTTCCATGAGAGCCTCCAGGTTCCAGTACACTAGTATTTCTCTTCCATGAGAGCCTACAGGTTCCAGTACACTGGTATTTCTCTTCCATGAGAGCCTCCAGGTTCCAGTGCACTAGTATTTCTCTTCAATGAGCGCCTCAAGGTTCCAGTACACTAGTATTTCTCTTCCATGAGAGCCTCCAGGTTCCAGTATACTAGTATTTCTCTTCCATGAGAGCGTCCAGGTTCCAGTACACTAGTATTTCTCTTCCATGACAGCCTCCAGGTTCCAGTACACTAGTATTTATCTTCCATGACAGCCTCCAGGTTCCAGTACACTAGTATTTCTCTTCCATGAGAGTCTCCGGGTTCCAGTACACTAGTATTTCTCTTCCATGAGAGCCTCCAGGTTCCAGTACACTTGTATTTCTCTTCCATGAGAGCCTCCAGGTTCCAGTACACTAGTATTTCTCTTCCATGAGAGCCTCCAGGTTCCAGTACACTAGTATTTCTCTTCCATGAGAGACTCCAGGTTCCAGTACACTTGTATTTCTCTTCCATGAGAGCCTCCAGGTTCCAGTACACTATATTTCTTTTCCATGAGAGCCTCCAGGTTCCAGTATACTAGTATTTCTCTTCCATGACAGCCTCAAGGTTCCAGTACACTAGTATTTCTCTTCCATGAGAGCGTCCAGGTTCCAGTACACTAGTATTTCTCTTCCATGAGAGCCTCCAAGTTCCAATACACTAGTATTTCTCTTCCATGAGAGCCGCCAGGTTCCAGTACACTAGTATTTTTTTCCCATGAGAGCCTCCAGGTTCCAGTAAACTAGTGTTTCTCTTCCATGAGAGCCTCCAGGTTCCAGTGCACTAGTATTTCTCTTCCATGAGAGCCTCCAGGTTCCAGTACACTGGTATTTCTCTTCCATGAGAGCCTCAAGGTTCCAGTACACTAGTATTTCTCTTCCATGAGAGCCTCCAGGTTCCAGTACACTAGTATTTCTCTTCCATGAGAGCCTCCAGGTCCCAGTACACTTGTATTTCTCTTCCATGAGAGCCTCCAGGTTCCAGTACACTAGTATTTCTCTTCCATGAGAGCCTACAGGTTCCAGTACACTAGTATTTCTCTTCCATGAGAGCCTCCAGGTTCCAGTACACTTGTATTTCTCTTCCATGAGAGCCTCCAGGTTCCACTACACTAGTATTTCTCTTCCATGAGAGCCTCTAAGTTCCAGTATACTAGTATTTCTCTTCCATGAGAGCTTCCAAGTTCAAGTACACTAGTATTTCTCTTCCATGAGAGCCTCCAGGTCCCAGTACACTTGTATTTCTCTTCCATGAGAGCCTCCAGGTTCCAGTACACTAGTATTTCTCTTCCATGAGAGCCTACAGGTTCCAGTACACTAGTATTTCTCTTCCATGAGAGCCTCCAGGTTCCAGTGCACTAGTATTTCTCTTCAATGAGAGCCTCAAGGTTCCAGTACACTAGTATTTCTCTTCCATGAGAGCATCCAGGTTCCAGTATACTAGTATTTCTCTTCCATGAGAGCCTCCAGGTTCCAGTACACTAGTATTTCTCTTCCATGACAGCCTCCAGGTTCCAGTACACTAGTATTTCTCTTCCATGAGAGCCTCCAAGTTCCAGTACACTAGTATTTCTCTTCCATGAGAGCCTCCAGGTTCCAGTGCACTAGTATTTCTCTTCAATGAGAGCCTCAAGGTTCCAGTACACTAGTATTTCTCTTCCATGAGAGCATCCAGGTTCCAGTATACTAGTATTTCTCTTCCATGAGAGCCTCCAGGTTCCAGTACACTAGTATTTCTCTTCCATGACAGCCTCCAGGTTCCAGTACACTAGTATTTCTCTTCCATGAGAGCCTCCAAGTTCCAGTACACTAGTATTTCTCTTCCATGAGAGCTTCCAAGTTCCAGTACACTAGTATTTATCTTCCATGAGAGCCTCTAAGTTCCAGTATACTAGTATTTCTCTTCCATGAGAGCTTCCAAGTTCCAGTACACTAGTATTTCTCTTCCATGAGAGCCTCCAGGTCCCAGTACACTTGTATTTCTCTTCCATGAGAGCCTCCAGGTTCCAGTACACTAGTATTTCTCTTCCATGAGAGCCTACAGGTTCCAGTACACTGGTATTTCTCTTCCATGAGAGCCTCCAGGTTCCAGTGCACTAGTATTTCTCTTCAATGAGAGCCTCAAGGTTCCAGTACACTAGTATTTCTCTTCCATGAGAGCCTCCAGGTTCCAGTATACTAGTATTTCTCTTCCATGAGAGCCTCCAGGTTCCAGTACACTAGTATTTCTCTTCCATGACAGCCTCCAGGTTCCAGTACACTAGTATTTATCTTCCATGACAGCCTCCAGGTTCCAGTACACTAGTATTTCTCTTCCATGAGAGCCTCCAGGTTCCAGTACACTAGTATTTCTCTTCCATGAGAGCCTCCAGGTTCCAGTACACTTGTATTTCTCTTCCATGAGAGCCTCCAGGTTCCAGTACACTAGTATTTCTCTTCCATGAGAGCCTCCAGGTTCCAGTACACTAGTATTTCTCTTCCATGAGAGACTCCAGGTTCCAGTACACTTGTATTTCTCTTCCATGAGAGCCTCCAGGTTCCAGTACACTATATTTCTCTTCCATGAGAGCCTCCAGGTTCCAGTATACTAGTATTTCTCTTCCATGACAGCCTCAAGGTTCCAGTACACTAGTATTTCTCTTCCATGAGAGCGTCCAGGTTCCAGTACACTAGTATTTCTCTTCCATGAGAGCCTCCAAGTTCCAATACACTAGTATTTCTCTTCCATGAGAGCCGCCAGGTTCCAGTGCACTAGTATTTCTCTTCCATGAGAGCCTCCAGGTTCCAGTACACTGGTATTTCTCTTCCATGAGAGCCTCAAGGTTCCAGTACACTAGTATTTCTCTTCCATGAGAGCCTCCAGGTTCCAGTACACTAGTATTTCTCTTCCATGAGAGCCTCCAGGTCCCAGTACACTTGTATTTCTCTTCCATGAGAGCCTCCAGGTTCCAGTACACTAGTATTTCTCTTCCATGAGAGCCTACAGGTTCCAGTACACTAGTATTTCTCTTCCATGAGAGCCTCCAGGTTCCAGTACACTTGTATTTCTCTTCCATGAGAGCCTCCAGGTTCCAGTACACTAGTATTTCTCTTCCATGAGAGCCTCCAAGTTCCAGTACACTAGTATTTCTCTTCCATGAGAGCTTCCAAGTTCCAGTACACTAGTATTTATCTTCCATGAGAGCCTCTAAGTTCCAGTATACTAGTATTTCTCTTCCATGAGAGCTTCCAAGTTCCAGTACACTAGTATTTCTCTTCCATGAGAGCCTCCAGGTCCCAGTACACTTGTATTTCTCTTCCATGAGAGCCTCCAGGTTCCAGTACACTAGTATTTCTCTTCCATGAGAGCCTACAGGTTCCAGTACACTAGTATTTCTCTTCCATGAGAGCCTCCAGGTTCCAGTGCACTAGTATTTCTCTTCAATGAGAGCCTCAAGGTTCCAGTACACTAGTATTTCTCTTCCATGAGAGCCTCCAGGTTCCAGTATACTAGTATTTCTCTTCCATGAGAGCCTCCAGGTTCCAGTACACTAGTATTTCTCTTCCATGACAGCCTCCAGGTTCCAGTACACTAGTATTTATCTTCCATGACAGCCTCCAGGTTCCAGTACACTAGTATTTCTCTTCCATGAGAGCCTCCAGATTCCAGTACACTAGTATTTCTCTTCCATGAGAGCCTCCAGGTTCCAGTACACTTGTATTTCTCTTCCATGAGAGCCTCCAGGTTCCAGTACACTAGTATTTCTCTTCCATGAGAGTCTCCAAGTTCCAGTACACTAGTATTTCTCTTCCATGAGAGCTTCCAAGTTCCAGTACACTAGTATTTCTCTTCCATGAGAGCCTCCAAGTTACAGTACACTAGTATTTGTCTTCCATGAGAACCTCCAAGTTCCAGTACACTAGTATTTCTCTTCCATGGGAGCCGCCAGGTTCCAGTACACTAGTATTTCTCTTCCATGAGAGCCTCCAGGTTCCAGTAAACTAGTATTTCTCTTCCATGAGAGCCTCCAGGTTCCAGTACACTAGTATTTCTCTTCCATGAGAGCCTCCAGGTTCCAGTGCACTAGTATTTCTCTTCAATGAGAGCCTCAAGGTTCCAGTACACTAGCATTTCTCTTCCATGAGAGCCTCCAGGTTCCAGTATACTAGTATTTCTCTTCCATGAGAGCCTCCAGGTTCCAGTACACTAGTCTTTCTCTTCCATGACAGCCTCCAGGTTCCAGTACACTAGTATTTATCTTCCATGACAGCCTCCAGGTTCCAGTACACTAGTATTTCTCTTCCATGAGAGCCTCCAGGTTCCAATACACTAGTATTTCTCTTCCATGAGAGCCTCCAGGTTCCAGTACACTTGTATTTCTCTTCCATGAGAGCCTCCAGGTTCCAGTACACTAGTATTTCTCTTCCATGAGAGCCTCCAGGTTCCAGTACACTAGTATTTCTCTTCCATGAGAGCCTCCAGGTTCCAGTACACTTGTATTTCTCTTCCATGAGAGCCTCCAGGTTCCAGTACACTATATTTCTCTTCCATGAGAGCCTCCAGGTTCCAGTATACTAGTATTTCTCTTCCATGACAGCCTCCAGGTTCCAGTACACTAGTATTTCTCTTCCATGAGAGCCTCCAGGTTCCAGTACACTAGTATTTCTCTTCCATGTGAGCCTCCAGGTTCCAGTACATTTGTATTTCTCTTACATGAGCGCCTCCAGGTTCCAGTACACTAGTATTTCTCTTCCATGACAGCCTCCAAGTTCCAGTACACTAGTATTTCTCTTCCATGAGAGTCTCCAAGTTCCAGGACACTAGTATTTCTCTTCCATGAGAGCCTCCAGGTTCCAGTACTCTAGTATTTCTCTTCCATGAGAGCCTCCAGGTTCCAGTACACTAGTATTTCTCTTCCATAAGAGCCTCCAAGTTCCAGTACACTAGTATTTCTCTGCCATGAGAGCCTCCAGGTTCCAGTACACTAGTATTTCTCTTCCACGAGGGCCGCCAGGTTCCAGTACACTAGTATTTATCTTCCATGACAGCCTCCAGGTTCCAGTACACTAGTATTTCTCTTCCACGAGAGCCTGCAAGTTCCAGTACACTAGTATTTCTCTTCCATGAGAGCCTCCATGTTCCAGTACACTAGTATTTCTCTTCCATGAGAGCCTCCAAGTTCCAATACACTAGTATTTATCTTCCATGAGAGCATCCAGGTTCCAGTACACTAGTATTTCTCTTCCATGACAGCCTCCAGGTTCCAGTCCACTAGTATTTATCTTCCATGACAGCCTCCATGTTCCAGTACACTAGTATTTCTCTTCCATGAGAGCCTCCAGGTTCCAGTACACTAGTATTTCTCTTCCATGAGAGCCTCCAGGTTCCAGTACACTTGTATTTCTCTTCCATGAGAGCCTCCAGGTTCCAGTACACTAGTATTTCTCTTCCATGAGAGCCTCCAGGTTCCAGTACACTAGTATTTCTCTTCCACGAGAGCCTCCAAGTTCCAGTACACTAGTATTTCTCTTCCATGAGAGCCTCCAAGTTCCAGTACACTAGTATTTCTCTTCCATGAGAGCCTCCAAGTTCCAATACACTAGTATTTATCTTCCATGAGAGCCTCCAGGTTCCAGTACACTAGTATTTCTCTTCCATGACAGCCTCCAGGTTCCAGTACACTAGTATTTATCTTCCATGACAGCCTCCATGTTCCAGTACACTAGTATTTCTCTTCCATGAGAGCTTCCAAGTTCCAGTACACTAGTATTTATCTTCCATGAGAGCCTCTAAGTTCCAGTATACTAGTATTTCTCTTCCATGAGAGCTTCCAAGTTCCAGTACACTAGTATTTCTCTTCCATGAGAGCCTCCAGGTTCCAGTACACTAGTATTTCTCTTCCATGACAGCCTCCAGGTTCCAGTACACTAGTATTTCTCTTCCATGAGAGCCCCCAGGTTCCAGTACACTAGTATTTCTCTTCCATGAGAGCGTCCAGGTTCCAGTACACTAGTATTTCTCTTCCATGAGAGCCTCCAGGTTCCAGTACACTAGTATTTCTCTTCCATGAGAGCCTCCAAGTTCCAGTACACTAGTATTTCTCTTCCATGGGAGCCGCCAGGTTCCAGTACACTAGTATTTCTCTTCCATGAGAGCCTCCAGGTTCCAGTAAACTAGTATTTCTCTTCCATGAGAGCCTCCAGGTTCCAGTACACTAGTATTTATCTTCCATGACAGCCTCCATGTTCCAGTACACTAGTATTTCTCTTCCATGAGAGCTTCCAAGTTCCAGTACACTAGTATTTATCTTCCATGAGAGCCTCTAAGTTCCAGTATACTAGTATTTCTCTTCCATGAGAGCTTCCAAGTTCCAGTACACTAGTATTTCTCTTCCATGAGAGCCTCCAGGTTCCAGTACACTAGTATTTCTCTTCCATGACAGCCTCCAGGTTCCAGTACACTAGTATTTCTCTTCCATGAGAGCCCCCAGGTTCCAGTACACTAGTATTTCTCTTCCATGAGAGCGTCCAGGTTCCAGTACACTAGTATTTCTCTTCCATGAGAGCCTCCAGGTTCCAGTACACTAGTATTTCTCTTCCATGAGAGCCTCCAAGTTCCAGTACACTAGTATTTCTCTTCCATGGGAGCCGCCAGGTTCCAGTACACTAGTATTTCTCTTCCATGAGAGCCTCCAGGTTCCAGTAAACTAGTATTTCTCTTCCATGAGAGCCTCCAGGTTCCAGTACACTTGTATTTCTCTTCCATGAGAGCCTCCAGGTTCCAGTACACTAGTATTTCTCTTCCATGAGAGCCTCCAAGTTCCAGTACACTAGTATTTCTCTTCCATGGGAGCCGCCAGGTTCCAGTACACTAGTATTTCTCTTCCATGAGAGCCTCCAGGTTCCAGTAAACTAGTATTTCTCTTCCATGAGAGCCTCCAGGTTCCAGTACACCAGTATTTATCTTCCATGACAGCCTCCATGTTCCAGTACACTAGTATTTCTCTTCCATGAGAGCTTCCAAGTTCCAGTACACTAGTATTTATCTTCCATGAGAGCCTCTAAGTTCCAGTATACTAGTATTTCTCTTCCATGAGAGCTTCCAAGTTCCAGTACACTAGTATTTCTCTTCCATGAGAGCCTCCAGGTTCCAGTACACTAGTATTTCTCTTCCATGACAGCCTCCAGGTTCCAGTACACTAGTATTTCTCTTCCATGAGAGCCCCCAGGTTCCAGTACACTAGTATTTCTCTTCCATGAGAGCGTCCAGGTTCCAGTACACTAGTATTTCTCTTCCATGAGAGCCTCCAGGTTCCAGTACACTAGTATTTCTCTTCCATGAGAGCCTCCAGGTTCCAGTAAACTAGTATTTCTCTTCCATGAGAGCCTCCAGGTTCCAGTACACTAGTATTTCTCTTCCATGGGAGCCGCCAGGTTCCAGTACACTAGTATTTCTCTTCCATGAGAGCCTCCAGGTTCCAGTAAACTAGTATTTCTCTTCCATGAGAGCCTCCAGGTTCCAGTACACTAGTATTTCTCTTCCATGAGAGCCTCCAGGTTCCAGTGCACTAGTATTTCTCTTCAATGAGAGCCTCAAGGTTCCAGTACACTAGTATTTCTCTTCCATGAGAGCCTCCAGGTTCCAGTATACTAGTATTTCTCTTCCATGAGAGCCTCCAGGTTCCAGTACACTAGTCTTTCTCTTCCATGACAGCCTCCAGGTTCCAGTACACTAGTATTTATCTTCCATGACAGCCTCCAGGTTCCAGTACACTAGTATTTCTCTTCCATGAGAGCCTCCAGGTTCCAGTACACTAGTATTTCTCTTCCATGAGAGCCTCCAGGTTCCAGTACACTTGTATTTCTCTTCCATGAGAGCCTCCAGGTTCCAGTACACTAGTATTTATCTTCCATGAGAGCCTCCAGGTTCCAGTACACTAGTATTTCTCTTCCATGAGAGCCTCCAGGTTCCAGTACACTTGTATTTCTCTTCCATGAGAGCCTCCAGGTTCCAGTACACTATATTTCTCTTCCATGAGAGCCTCCAGGTTCCAGTATACTAGTATTTCTCTTCCATGACAGCCTCCAGGTTCCAGTACACTAGTATTTCTCTTCCATGAGAGCCTTCAGGTTCCAGTACACTAGTATTTCTCTTCCATGTGAGCCTCCAGGTTCCAGTACATTTGTATTTCTCTTCCATGAGCGCCTCCAGGTTCCAGTACACTAGTATTTCTCTTCCATGACAGCCTCCAAGTTCCAGTACACTAGTATTTCTCTTCCATGAGAGTCTCCAAGTTCCAGTACACTAGTATTTCTCTTCCATGAGAGCTTCCAAGTTCCAGTACACTAGTATTTCTCTTCCACGAGAGCCTCCAAGTTACAGTACACTAGTATTTGTCTTCCATGAGAACCTCCAAGTTCCAGTACACTAGTATTTCTCTTTCATAAGAGCCTCCAGGTTCTAGTACACTAGTATTTCTCTTCCACGAGAGCCTCCAAGTTCCAGTACACTAGTATTTCTCTTCCATGAGAGCCTCCAAGTTCCAGTACACTAGTATTTCTCTTCCATGAGAGCCCCCAGCTTCCAGTACACTAGTATTTCTCTTCCATGAGAGCCTCCAAGTTCCAATACACTAGTATTTCTCTTCCATTAGAGCCTCCAGGTTCCAGTACACTAGTATTTCTCTTCCACGAGAGCCTTCAAGTTCCAGTAAACTAGTATTTCTCTTCCATCAGAGCCCCCAGGTTCCAGTACACTAGTATTTCTCTTCCATGACAGCCTCCAGGTTCCAGTACACTAGTATTTCTCTTCCATGACAGCTTCCAGGTTCCAGTACACTAGTATTTCTCTTCCATGACAGTCTCCAGGTTCCAGTACACTAGTATTTCTCTTCCACGAGAGCCTCCAAGTTCCAGTACACTAGTATTTCTCTTCCATGAGAGCCTCCAAGTTCCAGTACACTAGTATTTCTCTTCCATGAGAGCCTCCAGGTTCCAGTACACTAGTATTTCTCTTCCATGAGAGCCTCCAGGTTCCAGTACACTAGTATTTCTCTTCCATGAGAGCCTCCAGGTTCCAGTACACTAGTATTTCTCTTCCATGAGAGCCTCCAGGTTCCAGTACATTTGTATTTCTCTTCCATGAGGGCCTCCAGGTTCCAGTACACTAGTATTTCTCTTCCATGAGAGCCTCCAGGTTCCAGTACACTTGTATTTCTCTTCCATGAGAGCCTCCAAGTTCCAGTACACTATATTTCTCTTCCATGAGAGCCTCCATGTTCCAGTACACTAGTATTTCTCTTCCATGACAGCCTCCAGGTTCCAGTACACTAGTATTTCTCTTCCATGAGAGCCTCCAGGTTCCAGTACACTAGTATTTCTCTTCCATGAGAGCCTCCAGGTTCCAGTACATTTGTATTTCTCTTCCATGAGGGCCTCCAGGTTCCAGTACACTAGTATTTCTCTTCCATGACAGCCTCCAAGTTCCAGTACACTAGTATTTCTCTTCCATGAGAGTCTCCAAGTTCCAGTACACTAGTATTTCTCTTCCATGAGAGCTTCCAAGTTCCAGTACACTAGTATTTCTCTTCCATGAGAGCCTCCAAGTTACAGTACACTAGTATTTGTCTTCCATGAGAACCTCCAAGTTCCAGTACACCAGTATTTCTCTTTCATAAGAGCCTCCAGGTTCTAGTACACTAGTATTTCTCTTCCACGAGAGCCTCCAAGTTCCAGTACACTAGTATTTCTCTTCCATGAGAGCCTCCAAGTTCCAGTACACTAGTATTTCTCTTCCATGAGAGCCCCCGGCTTCCAGTACACTAGTATTTCTCTTCCATGAGAGCCTCCAAGTTCCAATACACTAGTATTTCTCTTCCATTAGAGCCTCCAGGTTCCAGTACACTAGTATTTCTCTTCCACGAGAGCCTTCAAGTTCCAGTAAACTAGTATTTCTCTTCCATGAGAGCCCCCAGGTTCCAGTACACTAGTATTTCTCTTCCATGACAGCCTCCAGGTTCCAGTACACTAGTGTTTCTCTTCCATGACAGCTTCCAGGTTCCAGTACACTAGTATTTCTCTTCCATGACAGCCTCCAGGTTCCAGTACACTAGTATTTCTCTTTCACGAGAGCCTCCAAGTTCCAGTACACTAGTTTTTATCTTCCATGAGAGCCTCTAAGTTCCAGTATACTAGTATTTCTCTTCCATGAGAGCTTCCAAGTTCCAGTACACTAGTATTTCTCTTCCATGAGAGCCTCCAGGTTCCAGTACACTAGTATTTCTCTTCCATGACAGCCTCCAGGTTCCAGTACACTAGTATTTCTCTTCCATGAGAGCCCTCAGGTTCCAGTACACTAGTATTTCTCTTCCATGAGAGCGTCCAGGTTCCAGTACACTAGTATTTCTCTTCCATGAGAGCCTCCAGGTTCCAGTACACTAGTATTTCTCTTCCATGAGAGCCTCCAAGTTCCAGTACACTAGTATTTCTCTTCCATGGGAGCCGCCAGGTTCCAGTACACTAGTATTTCTCTTCCATGAGAGCCTCCAGGTTCCAGTAAACTAGTATTTCTCTTCCATGAGAGCCTCCAGGTTCCAGTACACTAGTATTTCTCTTCCATGAGAGCCTCCAGGTTCCAGTGCACTAGTATTTCTCTTCAATGAGAGCCTCAAGGTTCCAGTACACTAGTATTTCTCTTCCATGAGAGCCTCCAGGTTCCAGTATACTAGTATTTCTCTTCCATGAGAGCCTCCAGGTTCCAGTACACTAGTCTTTCTCTTCCATGACAGCCTCCAGGTTCCAGTACACTAGTATTTATCTTCCATGACAGCCTCCAGGTTCCAGTACACTAGTATTTCTCTTCCATGAGAGCCTCCAGGTTCCAGTACACTAGTATTTCTCTTCCATGAGAGCCTCCAGGTTCCAGTACACTTGTATTTCTCTTCCATGAGAGCCTCCAGGTTCCAGTACACTATATTTCTCTTCCATGAGAGCCTCCAGGTTCCAGTATACTAGTATTTCTCTTCCATGACAGCCTCCAGGTTCCAGTACACTAGTATTTCTCTTCCATGAGAGCCTCCAGGTTCCAGTACACTAGTATTTCTCTTCCATGTGAGCCTCCAGGTTCCAGTACATTTGTATTTCTCTTCCATGAGCGCCTCCAGGTTCCAGTACACTAGTATTTCTCTTCCATGACAGCCTCCAAGTTCCAGTACACTAGTATTTCTCTTCCATGAGAGTCTCCAAGTTCCAGTACACTAGTATTTCTCTTCCATGAGAGCTTCCAAGTTCCAGTACACTAGTATTTCTCTTCCATGAGAGCCTCCAAGTTACAGTACACTAGTATTTGTCTTCCATGAGAACCTCCAAGTTCCAGTACACTAGTATTTCTCTTTCATAAGAGCCTCCAGGTTCTAGTACACTAGTATTTCTCTTCCACGAGAGCCTCCAAGTTCCAGTACACTAGTATTTCTCTTCCATGAGAGCCTCCAAGTTCCAGTACACTAGTATTTCTCTTCCATGAGAGCCCCCAGCTTCCAGTACACTAGTATTTCTCTTCCATGAGAGCCTCCAAGTTCCAATACACTAGTATTTCTCTTCCATTAGAGCCTCCAGGTTCCAGTACACTAGTATTTCTCTTCCACGAGAGCCTTCAAGTTCCAGTAAACTAGTATTTCTCTTCCATCAGAGCCCCCAGGTTCCAGTACACTAGTATTTCTCTTCCATGACAGCCTCCAGGTTCCAGTACACTAGTATTTCTCTTCCATGACAGCTTCCAGGTTCCAGTACACTAGTATTTATCTTCCATGACAGTCTCCAGGTTCCAGTACACTAGTATTTCTCTTCCACGAGAGCCTCCAAGTTCCAGTACACTAGTATTTCTCTTCCATGAGAGCCTCCAAGTTCCAGTACACTAGTATTTCTCTTCCATGAGAGCCTCCAGGTTCCAGTACACTAGTATTTCTCTTCCATGAGAGCCTCCAGGTTCCAGTACACTAGTATTTCTCTTCCATGAGAGCCTCCAGGTTCCAGTACACTAGTATTTCTCTTCCATGAGAGCCTCCAGGTTCCAGTACATTTGTATTTCTCTTCCATGAGGGCCTCCAGGTTCCAGTACACTAGTATTTCTCTTCCATGAGAGCCTCCAGGTTCCAGTACACTTGTATTTCTCTTCCATGAGAGCCTCCAGGTTCCAGTACACTATATTTCTCTTCCATGAGAGCCTCCATGTTCCAGTACACTAGTATTTCTCTTCCATGACAGCCTCCAGGTTCCAGTACACTAGTATTTCTCTTCCATGAGAGCCTCCAGGTTCCAGTACACTAGTATTTCTCTTCCATGAGAGCCTCCAGGTTCCAGTACATTTGTATTTCTCTTCCATGAGGGCCTCCAGGTTCCAGTACACTAGTATTTCTCTTCCATGACAGCCTCCAAGTTCCAGTACACTAGTATTTCTCTTCCATGAGAGTCTCCAAGTTCCAGTACACTAGTATTTCTCTTCCATGAGAGCTTCCAAGTTCCAGTACACTAGTATTTCTCTTCCATGAGAGCCTCCAAGTTACAGTACACTAGTATTTGTCTTCCATGAGAACCTCCAAGTTCCAGTACACCAGTATTTCTCTTTCATAAGAGCCTCCAGGTTCTAGTACACTAGTATTTCTCTTCCACGAGAGCCTCCAAGTTCCAGTACACTAGTATTTCTCTTCCATGAGAGCCTCCAAGTTCCAGTACACTAGTATTTCTCTTCCATGAGAGCCCCCGGCTTCCAGTACACTAGTATTTCTCTTCCATGAGAGCCTCCAAGTTCCAATACACTAGTATTTCTCTTCCATTAGAGCCTCCAGGTTCCAGTACACTAGTATTTCTCTTCCACGAGAGCCTTCAAGTTCCAGTAAACTAGTATTTCTCTTCCATCAGAGCCCCCAGGTTCCAGTACACTAGTATTTCTCTTCCATGACAGCCTCCAGGTTCCAGTACACTAGTATTTCTCTTCCATGACAGCTTCCAGGTTCCAGTACACTAGTATTTATCTTCCATGACAGTCTCCAGGTTCCAGTACACTAGTATTTCTCTTCCACGAGAGCCTCCAAGTTCCAGTACACTAGTATTTCTCTTCCATGAGAGCCTCCAAGTTCCAGTACACTAGTATTTCTCTTCCATGAGAGCCTCCAGGTTCCAGTACACTAGTATTTCTCTTCCATGAGAGCCTCCAGGTTCCAGTACACTAGTATTTCTCTTCCATGAGAGCCTCCAGGTTCCAGTACACTAGTATTTCTCTTCCATGAGAGCCTCCAGGTTCCAGTACATTTGTATTTCTCTTCCATGAGGGCCTCCAGGTTCCAGTACACTAGTATTTCTCTTCCATGAGAGCCTCCAGGTTCCAGTACACTTGTATTTCTCTTCCATGAGAGCATCCAGGTTCCAGTACACTATATTTCTCTTCCATGAGAGCCTCCATGTTCCAGTACACTAGTATTTCTCTTCCATGACAGCCTCCAGGTTCCAGTACACTAGTATTTCTCTTCCATGAGAGCCTCCAGGTTCCAGTACACTAGTATTTCTCTTCCATGAGAGCCTCCAGGTTCCAGTACATTTGTATTTCTCTTCCATGAGGGCCTCCAGGTTCCAGTACACTAGTATTTCTCTTCCATGACAGCCTCCAAGTTCCAGTACACTAGTATTTCTCTTCCATGAGAGTCTCCAAGTTCCAGTACACTAGTATTTCTCTTCCATGAGAGCTTCCAAGTTCCAGTACACTAGTATTTCTCTTCCATGAGAGCCTCCAAGTTACAGTACACTAGTATTTGTCTTCCATGAGAACCTCCAAGTTCCAGTACACCAGTATTTCTCTTTCATAAGAGCCTCCAGGTTCTAGTACACTAGTATTTCTCTTCCACGAGAGCCTCCAAGTTCCAGTACACTAGTATTTCTCTTCCATGAGAGCCTCCAAGTTCCAGTACACTAGTATTTCTCTTCCATGAGAGCCCCCGGCTTCCAGTACACTAGTATTTCTCTTCCATGAGAGCCTCCAAGTTCCAATACACTAGTATTTCTCTTCCATTAGAGCCTCCAGGTTCCAGTACACTAGTATTTCTCTTCCACGAGAGCCTTCAAGTTCCAGTAAACTAGTATTTCTCTTCCATGAGAGCCCCCAGGTTCCAGTACACTAGTATTTCTCTTCCATGACAGCCTCCAGGTTCCAGTACACTAGTGTTTCTCTTCCATGACAGCTTCCAGGTTCCAGTACACTAGTATTTCTCTTCCATGACAGCCTCCAGGTTCCAGTACACTAGTATTTCTCTTTCACGAGAGCCTCCAAGTTCCAGTACACTAGTATTTCTCTTCCATGAGAGCCTCCAGGTTCCAGTACACTAGTATTTCTCTTCCATGACAGCCTCCAGGTTCCAGTACACTAGTATTTCTCTTTCACGAGAGCCTCCAAGTTCCAGTACACTAGTATTTCTCTTCCATGAGAGCCTCCAGGTTCCAGTACACTAGTATTTCTCTTCCATGAGAGCCTCCAGGTTCCAGTACACTAGTATTTCTCTTCCATGAGAGCCTCCAAGTTCCAGTACACTAGTATTTCTCTTCCATGAGAGCCTCCAGGTTCCAGTACACTAGTATTTCTCTTCCATGAGGGCCGCCAGGTTCCAGTACACTAGTATTTATCTTCCATGACAGCCTCCAGATTCCAGTACACTAGTATTTCTCTTCCACGAGAACCTCCAAGTTCCAGTACACTAGTATTTCTCTTCCATGAGAGCCTCCAAGTTCCAGTACACTAGTATTTCTCTTCCATGAGAGCCTCCAAGTTCCAATACACTAGTATTTATCTTCCATGAGAGCCTCCAGGTTCCAGTACACTAGTATTTCTCTTCCAGGCGAGCCTCCAAGTTCCAGTACACTAGTATTTCTCTTCCATGAGAGCCTCCAGGTTCCAGTACACTAGTATTTCTCTTCCATGAGAGCCTCCAAGTTCCAGTACACTAGTATTTCTCTTCCATGAGAGCCGCCATGTTCCAGTACACTAGTATTTCTCTTCCACGACAGCCTCCAGGTTCCAGTACACTAGTATTTCTCTTCCATGAGAGCCTCCAGGTTCCAGTACACTAGTATTTCTCTTCCATGAGAGCCTCCATGTTCCAGTACACTTTTATTTCTCTTCCATGAGAGCCTCCAAGTTCCAGTACACTAGTATTTCTCTTCCATGAGAGCCTCCACGTTCCAGTACACTAGTATTTCTCTTCCATGAGAGCCTCCAAGTTCCAGTACACTAATATTTCTCTTCCATGAGAGCCTCCAAGTTCCAGTACACTAGTATTTCTCTTCCATGAGAGCCTCCAGGTTCCAATACACTAGTATTTCTCTTCCATGAGAGCCTCCAGGTTCCCGTACACTAGTATTTCTCTTCCATGAGAGCCTCCAAGTTCCAATACACTAGTATTTCTCTTCCATGAGAACCTCCATGTTCCAGTACACTAGTATTTCTCTTCCACGAGAGCCTTCAAGTTCCAGTACACTAGTATTTCCAGTCTCTGAATTACCGTCACTCGCATATGTTTTTCCTGACACTATTCAATTCTGTGAGGTGATGCACAAATAACTAACGAATACGGGTTCCAGAAACTAGTATATACCCAGTTATTTCCAGTGAAAGTTCACAGAAAATTTCCAATTTCCATTTTTTTTTCCGTGAGGAGAAAACGATTAAATCTAACTATAAACAGGCAGGTCCACGAAGTATATGTATTTTAGGTAGTACTATGCCAATATCAACACAACCAATGGGTGACATTATCTACGTGTGCTAAGTGGTTTATGCTGGACTATATTTCTTAGGGATGGATTTTTTTTATTGAAAGCATGTGGCCAGGGATGTAGAGCGAGGTGCCCTTAATACAGGGGCATCTCTCCTTTATTAAGAGATGGCAATCAACACTGGAAATATTCCTTCTTGTGTTATAGCGCCATGCACGGCAATGATTGGCAGATTTCTAGTCAGAATTTAAGGGTACATGATTGCAGCAGCTCATTTCTCGAAACAATGCTAGTTAGCCTATACTTTCGCAATACGGATTATTAAGGGAAACAGAAGAGGCTACAAGATATATACGCATGTGGTCCAACGAATGTCATGGCTAGGCATTAGGGAAAAACGTTATAAAAGTGGCCTATGTGAAAATCATTGTCAGAGACATTTTTATAAAATGTTTCGCCTAAATTAATAAATATTCGTTTGGAACAATAACTCATTTGAGAACCTTTCTTTGTTTGTTCCTCTCCTGTAGTCACACAGGATCATGTCTTCCTTAGTACGAACAGATCTTCAGGATGAGACAGGGGCCGCAAACCTGGCCTTCAATGAGAAAATACGAAACCTCGTGGCAAACGGGCATCAGATTCACCACCTCGGCTTCGGACAATCGCCATTTCCAGTCCTTGAGGTGGCGACAGAAGCGTTGAAAACCTACACTCACAAGAATGGATATATGGCTGTAGCTGGTTAGTATTATAATATGTCCCATCACAAGAATTCATATATGACCGTAGCTAGTTAGTAGTATAATATGCATACAACACAGCGACTTGTGATATTATATTTTTATTTTCTAATTGAACAGAAATTGATGTAAAAATATGGCTAAGAATGTAATATAATAAAAACTTATGATGTGCAATTTGTGGCAAGTTTTCCCTGACAAGATAATCACACAGTAAAACCGGCAAATCTCTTAGTTATTATGCAACTCTTGCTAGAGGGAAACACGTCGCAATCATAAGATCAATGGTCCTTTCCAGTTTTAGCCATGCCCCGCCCATCACTAGCTAAGCTCCACCCACACTTCGCCATGTTGGGATTAATCGGTCCCCCAATGCCCTGACTATCAATTTCCTGAAAACTATACAGTTAAGCTGTTGAATAGTTTGTAACTAATCTGACTGGGTGCTGTTGCTGCCTATGGTAGCAACAGCGCCCAGTCAAATTGGTTTCAAAATATTCAACATGGTATTTATTAAATAGTAAAGACATACAATTCGTACAATAACGCATAGTCCGTTTTCAACTATCCGTTCGTGACGCCCTTATCTACGTCATTCATGCCGTCATAATGACGCAATTGATTGCGATGTTATTCTATACGTCACGTAGTTTATTATCACGTCATCTGATGGATGGATACAGTGGAAAGGTCCATTCTGTCATTTTCTGATGACCAATAAATAGTTCAGTCCTGAAATGTTGGCTTCTGAGAATATACACGTCCATACGTATGTCATGAGGAGATGTGAAATTAATAAAATGCATTGATAAGATTCCATTTTTATAAATGATTATTCAATATTAATGAAGCATTGAAAGAAAATTAAAATGGTCGTTGATTCGATGTAATAATGATTGAAGTCACTGTTATACATGGTGTAGGACAAGGGTGCATTCACTTGCTTATGTTATATTAAAAAACAGCTATTTATAATTCATGTTGGTTGACCAAGTCGCAACTAGCTGGTAGTTTTTCACGAAGTTCGCGATAATGTTATTAGGCGAAGCAAGCAGAATTACACAGAGAATATTTAAGTAAATTTCTATGCAGCTATACGATCCACAGACTATGGGGCCTCGTGTCCACATTTGGGCATCGTGCATAATTCTAACGAAAACCACGTGCATGTTGTTCGTGATGAGCTGGTCATGATGTCCGGATTTGTACAGATGATGCTGATGTCTTTGGCTACATTCATCAAGTATAAATAATGAGAATCGCGCAAACCTTGCAGGCAGAAGCCACCATCGCCTCAATATACATGTAATCTCGGTTCGGCTTCATATGGACACAAATTTCAGTTAGCTTGGACGTTAGTTGACCGAGAATGTTCAAAGTCATTCTAAGAAAAGATAGGATCGGTATTTCTAGTCTGGTCATGGCTGTTCAGCTAAGGTAGCTCCTTTACTCTGGTAAAACAATACCTGTATTAAGTCTGGCATCGCGTTTTATATGCTAACGCATGAATTCATGACTAATAAATGCTCGTTAGGTACCAATGATGCTTCTGCTGCTAAAGTGATGATGTATTTCTTCTTGACAGGTATTCGTGAATTACGCGAGGTTTTGTCGGAGTTTCATGAGCGATATGATGGGCTCACGATACATTCTGAAGACATCATAGTGGGTCCAGGAAGCAAGGAGCTACTCTTTCTCCTGTTTACAATATTCAACGGAGGTAATTCTTACATTATCATAGTATCATTTTAGATCCGGAACGAATCTCTATATGTTGCACACGTTCTTGTGGGTGTTGTTGTTTCTGGATGTGTGTAGATTTTGTTCCTTTTTACTCCTCCCCATATATAGGTCTTATCCAATATCGCTGGAATTTCACACGCGTATTCCTAGGGATAGTGGTATCGCAACGGAGCCCGATTTCTGATTCATTGCTCTGCTGGGTTTTATAAAGTCCCAAAGCTTAGATATAAAGGTTCCGCGCGAGATTTCCCTAGTTTTATCACGGAATCTGCCAATGTTTGCCTGCCTGCATGTCTGCCTGCCCGCCCGACGCCCACCCGCCTGCCCGCCCGTCCGCCCGTCCACACATACACACGCACGCACGCACGCACGCACGCACGCACGCACGCACTCACGCACGCACGCACGCACGCACGCACGCACGCACGCACGCACGCACGCACGCACGCACTCACGCACGCACGCACGCACGCACGCACGCACGCACGCACGCACGCACGCACGCACGCACGCACGCACGCACGCACGCACGCACGCACGCACGCACGCACGCACGCACGCACGCACGCACGCACGCACGCACGCACGCACGCGCGCGCGCACGCACGCACGCACACGTCCGCCCGTATGCCCATCTATCAGTCCGTCCGTTCGTCAGTCTGTCTCATCGCACATAAATTGTCATATTTAGTCTGTATATGCTCTGCTAGACATAGAAAAACACGTTTAAATTAACGTCACGATAGTAACAAATAACCTTCTAGTAACAATTTACTTGATATCTTCCACAGACATAATGTTGTTGTCGCCATCGTGGACCACATACAGACCACAAGCACAGCTATCACATCACAAGCCTGTCCTGATGCAGGCCAATATGCAAGATGAATGGAGACTGACACCAAGTCTGATAGAACAAGTAACCACCATGACTCCCGCCGCCACCGCCGCCGCAACCACCACCACCACCACCACTACCACCACACCACCACCACACCACCACTACCACCACCACCACCACCACCACCACCACCACCACCACCACCACCACCACCACCACCATCACCACCACTACCCACCAACCCACCTCCCCAGCACAACCACCACCCCACCACCACCACCACTGGTCATATCCCAGATATTTTCCACTGAGTCATATCCCAACTCCCTTCCACTGAGTCATATCCCAGCTCCCCTCTATTTAGCCATATCCCAAGCTCTCTTCTACTGGGTCATATCCCAACTCCATTCCATTGAGCTATATCCCAACTCCATTCTACAGAGCCATATCCCAACTCCTTTCGCTGGACCATGTCCTAACTCCTTACACTAAGCCATGTCCTAACTACCTAGACGAAGTCATGTCCTAACTACCGGGACTAAGCCATGTCCTAAGTATGTGCACTATGCCATGTCATAACCACCTGGACTAAGCCACGTCCTAACTACCTGGACTGAGCCATGGCCTAAGTACGTGCACTAACTCATGTCCTAACTACCGGGACTAAGTCATGTCCTAACTACCTGGACTAAGCCATGTCCTAGTTATCTGGACTAAGCCATATCCTAACTACATGGACGAAGGCATGTCCTAGCTACCTGGATTAAGCCATGTCCTAAGTACGGCCACTAAGTCATGCCCCAATTCTCGCTCCTCTTCATGTCGGACACACGAAATTCTGTCTTAACTCATTCTATTTGCGTTTCGTTTGCCAGACAATAGAGCAGGGACATCTGAGAGCGAATAAACTCCTTGTACTGTGCAATCCTGATAATCCAAGTAAGTACGCATGACACTTGAAAACATATGTGAAAGTTCAGGTGTGTCCTTCACTCTGCGGTATCATCGATAGGAAGGCACTCGGTGAGATCAAGTCTCGCTGTTAGTATTAGAGATAACACAAAAACTTGATCAGCGTTTGTTAGAAGGAACCGTGTCAATCATGTCTTTAATGCGCAGGATATCAGCATGTGCTAAGTCTCTATATCATCACGTGATTCAAGTAGACATTAGACCTCTATATCATCACGTGTTTGAAGTAGACATTAGGTCTCTATATCATCACGTGTTTGAAGCAGACATTAGGTCTCTATACCATCACGTGTTTGAAGTAGACAGTAGGTCGCTAAGGCACCACATCTTTGAAGTAGACATTATGTCTCTATATCGCCACGTGTTTGAAGCAGACATTAAGTCTTGATGGCTAAGTTTGGATATGTTATCGAGGTACTCCGATTAAAGGTATCACGTGGGTTGGTTTATCTGTCTACGCATGCGTGTACTCTTACACTCGCTTGAAGCAGGCGTAATTGAGTAAAATTTGTACCATGTGATACCGTTATCTGATTATACTCTCGGTGTTTAAATTACATTGATTTCAATACAAACACGTGACTTAATCGGCCTACCCTTCATCGTATGAGGATAGCCTAGAGTAGGTAAGTACTAGTGTAAATACGCTAGCCATTTAGGTGCTAATCTAATAACTCGAGTAGCTACTCTACTAGGCCGAGTTTACGCGAAAACTCTCGTACTTACTCTAGGGTAAATGAGTACGTGATCAGTTATCCTCGGGTAAATGACTACGTGTTTTAGTTACATTGATTTCAACGCAAACGCGTGACCTATCCGACTTACCCTGGGGGTACGTACTCTAGCGGTTTAGGCGCTAATCTAGTAACACGAATAACTACTCTATACTAGGGGCGCAGAATCGGCCCTAGGGTCCTAAGCTCACTAAGTATGTCTCTATAGCATCACGTCTTTGCTGGAGTATACACAATCTGGCTATAGTTTGGTGTCGAATTCCATAATTTCATTCTGTTTTTGGCAGTTGCCGAGGAGGATGCATGGTGAACACACCATAACATGAAATACTTCTTAGGCAGACTATGTCACCCATAACCAAACAATAATTCGTTTTTATGTTTGAATTTTTCCTGATTTCAGCGGGTACATCGTATTCACCACAACAGCTGAAAGAACTCGCGTAAGTGACAATAATACATACACATACATACATACATACATACATACAGGTACGCATATTGAAACGAGGCAACAATGAGGAGAATAACCCGCTTGATATGTGCTTTGTGGAGTGTCATTCAATGGCAGACCACGTGTATGCTTCACGATGAAAGACGACGTATTGCTTGCAGATAAATATACTTGATTCGCTATAGTGAAATGTGCATTATTCTGATGAATAAGTCTTTTAGGGGATGTACAGGCTCGTATGACATGAGCAAACAATGTATTTACTTGCTTTGCTCGGGGAAATACAAATGATATTTACTACGCTTGCGCAGATCATACATGCGTGTAAACACCACGCAAAACACTTGTATACCTAATAGTATAATATGCACAATAGATATGGATACATTCAGCTACTGAAGCCTGAGTTCCTGAGCACATTACAGGTTCTTGCTAGACGCGTAACTTACTTACTTCATACAGGTAGATACAAGCTACTTAGTATGTCCAATTTCTCTACCTAATTGTTAATTATTGTTATTTATTGTTAATTGTTGATGACAAAGAAATATGGTTATTTGGATACAAGGAGCAACCTGATAAACAGCACAGTGATAGTTCCACATGGTCAGAACGCTATTCTGAATAATAGGACACACTTACACATATTAATGCGGTTTTTCTACAAAGGAGGTTATGCTGTGTTACACGTTACATGGTAGGGGCTGCTAGGTTCCACAACGATCTGATAGAACCCATTGGAGCAGTCACTGTCCGAATATCGCTCCCATACATTTCCTATAGAACTTTTTGAGCATAAAAAAATCAGATTTCTGATAAACCAGACAAAAATTATCTTGAATACCAGTACAATATTCAAGATTGTCTAGAGGAGAACTGTAAGGGAAGCGTTTACAAAAAAAAATAAAGAAAGAAAGGAAGAACGGTTGTTAGAAAATTAGGCTATGTGTACTTTGTACATACAGACTAATAACTGATCTTATAGTTAGAGCGCTATCACGCCCACACCGCTGTAATGAGGGCATTACCAGCGTAAAATTAACCCTCACTCGCTGAAATGACACATTATCACAATAAACAAACAGCTAAGCTATTGAATACTTGGAAAATAATTTGCATTGAAACTGCAGCAACGACTAATCGTCGCACAAATTACTTTCAAATATTCAACAATATTTCTGAAGACTAAGAAAGATTTTCGTATTGGGTAAGTTGGCCTAAACGTGCTTCAATGTTTGAAGAGGGTCGCTGTAGTCTTATCAAGTTGTGCTATCGTGAGAGATGTTTTATCTAACTGCTGTTGTAGTGACAGGAGATTTTACAACCAGCCAATCACAACCCCGAATGAATCCAGTCAGGTCTGAAAATATCATAGGATCTGGGAGAAAAACTTGGTGGTTCTTTATCCCTTTCGTGACGAGACCGGCCAACACCTCTGTAGTGGTTTCGAGTAACGTCCATTTACAGGCCAAGAGAAGACTATTTTTGAAAAATTACTGCTGAAATGCCTGGCTCGGTAACCGAGCCAGTCATTACAGTGATACATTTTCAAAAAATAGTCTTCTCTTGGCCTGCAAATGAACATTCAACAAGCAAATATTTAAATTTTTTAAACAAATTTAGGCCTAAGGTCATTATGTCTTAGTGAAACAGTATGGTCATAGGTCTCCGTACGTAAAACGCCATATGTCTTCGCGATAAAGCTCGATCAACGAGATCTTACTAGCTAAACATCTACGATAAGTTTAATACGAAATGGAACTCCGTTAACCCTTTGATAACGAAGCAGGCCAAAACCGGCCTCTACAGTGGCCTTGATGAATGTCCATGTGCAGACCAAGAGATGACAATTTTTTTAAATTTTCAACTGGAATGACTGGCTCGATAATAGTCTTCTCTTGGCCTGTAAATTCCTCAATACCGCTGCAGAGACCGGTTTTGGCCGGCTTCGTCGTCAAAGGGTTAATACGAAAAGGGAACTCGTTTAAGGTCATCTCTATACTGCCAGTGAGACCATCACAGGCACACAATCGCCATATTTATTCATTTGCTAGTGTGTTGTTTTCTCTAGTGTTACTCTGAGACAACATAAAATTCTGGTGGTCACAGATGAGATATATGGACGACTTGCATTCTCGGGCCAACACACATCTCTCGCCACAGTGAGTAGATTATTAACATAACTCCGTCGCCTCAATCCGTTATCACGTTGACAGAACCCCCGCGTGGTTATCCTCGTATTGTTTTCAGATATAAAGACCTAATCTAAAATTGTATTACTATGAAACATTGACCGAATAGTTTGGCTTGTTATAAAACGTGACCATCGTTTTTATTTGCTTTGAGACATTACGTCCGGGAGGATATAGGAATTTTGGAATGGAGCGATGTAGCGGGGAAAAACTGGCATATACGTGTGGTGGGGCCAGGCGGATAATACCTGTTCCCACCCGTTGTGAGGTGGTAGGTGGGTTGGTTTCCGAGGCCCTCTCAACCCCAGAGAACTTGTGAAATTTGCATGCTCTCAGAGATAGTCTCATACTTTGTTGGAGGTGATATTCGTTGGAATCTTACTTGAATATGTGTAGGTTGCTAGGGAGACCGGGCACTCAGATCCTCCCCAGAAAACTTATGATATTTAGATGGTCTAAGAGTGTGTCTCTGGCATTTCTAGAGGTAATGCCGCTTGAAATATAATGTAATTGGGAGCATAGAGGGGGCACCGGGAATGCACGCTTCGGGGTGGGGTACATACCCATGAGCACACACCCCCTATGGATCCGCCACTGATTACAAGACTTATTTTGCATATGCTATTATTTCCAGTACTACCCTGAAGGAACAATCGTCAGCACAGGCTTCTCAAAGTGGGCAAGTGCAGGGGGATGGAGGGTAAGTGCAGAGTTCTATATGTGGGCAAGTGCAGGGGGATGGAGGGTAAGTGCAGAGTTCTATATGTGGGCAAGTGCAGGGGGGGGGATGGAGGGTAAGTGCAGAGTTCTCTATGTGGTCAAGTGCAGGGGGATGGAGGGTAAGTGCAGAGTTCTCTATGTGGGCAAGTGCAGGAGAATGGAAGGTAAGTGCAGAGTTCTCAAAGTGGGCAAGTGCATGAGGATGGAGGGTAAGTGCAGAGTTCTCAAAGTGGGCAAGTGCAGGGGGATGGAGGGTAAGTGCAGAGTTCTCTATGTGGGCAAGTGCAGGGGGATGGAGGGTAAGTGCAGAGTTCTCTATGTGGGCAAGTGCAGGGGGATGGAGGGTAAGTGCAGAGTTCTCTATGTGGTCAAGTGCAGGAGAATGGAAGGTAAGTGCAGAGTTCTCAAAGTGGGCAAGTGCATGAGGATGGAGGGTAAGTGCAGAGTTCTCTATGTGGGCAGGTGTAGGAGGATGGAAGGTAAGTGCAGAGTTCTCAAAGTGGGCAAGTGCAGGAGGATGGAAGGTAAGTGCAGAGTTCTCAAAGTGGGCAAGTGCATGAGGATGGAGGGTAAGTGCAGAGTTCTCTATGTGGGCAGGTGTAGGAGGATGGAAGGTAAGTGCAGAGTTCTCAAAGTGGGCAAGTGCATGAGGATGGAAGGTAAGTGCAGAGTTCGCAAAGTGGGCAAGTGCAGGAGGATGGAAGTAAGTGCAGAGTTCTCAAAGTGGGCACGTGCAGGAGGATGGAGGGTAAATGTAGAGTTCTCTAAGTGGGCAAATGCAGGAGGATGGAGGGTGGGTAAAGGGCTCTCTAGGTGGGCAAGTGCAGGGGTGGGTGTGTGTGGAAGGTAAGTGTAGAGGTCTCTAAGTGGGCAAGTGCAGGAGGATGGAGAGTAAGTGCAGGCTTATCTAAGTGGGCAAGTGCAGGAGGATGGAGATTAAGTGCAGGCTTCTCTAAGTGGGCAAGTGCAGGAAGATAGAGGGTAAGTGTAGAGTTCTCAAAGTGGATAAATTCGGGAGGATGGAAGGTAAGTGTAGAGTTCTCAAAATGGGCAAGTGCAGGAGGGTGGAGGGTACGTACAGGCTTCTCAAAGTGGGCAAGTGCAGGAAGATGGAGGGTAAGTGCAGGCTTCTCAAAGTGGGCAAGTGCAGGAGGATGGAAGGTAAGTGCAAAGTTCGCAAACTGGGAAAATACATGCAGATGGAGGGTAAGTGTAGAGTTCCCTAAATGGGCAAGTGCATGATGATGGCGGGTAAGTGCAGAGTTCCCTAGGTGGGAAAGTGCAGGAGGATGGAGGGTAAGTGTAGAGTTCTCAAAGCGGGCACGTGCAGGAGGATGGAGGGTGAGTAAAGAGTTCTCAAAGTGGACAAGTGCAGGAGGATGGCGGGTAAGTGTAGAGTTCTCTAAGTGAGCAAGTGCAGGATGATGGCGGGTAAGTGTAGAGTTCTCTAAGTGAGCAAGTGCAGGATGATGGCGGGTAAGTGTAGAGTTCTCTAATGTGGGCAAGTGTGGGGTGGTTGGGTGGAAGATAAGTGTAGAGTTCTCTAAGTGGGCAAGTGCAGTAGGATGGCGGGTAAGTGTTGAGTTCCCAAAGTGGGCAGGTGCAGGAGGATGGAGGGTAAATGTATACTTCTCTAAGTGGGCAAGTGCAGGAGGATGTAGGGTGGGTAAATGGCTCTCTAAGTGGGCAAGTAATGCCAGATGGAGTATAAGAACAGAGGTCTCAAAGTGTTGAAAAGCTACGGGATGGGGGTTGGTACTGTTTTCTCCAAATGCACAAGGGCTCGGGGGCAATTCTTTATGAGAGCAAGCACAGGCTTGATGGCGGATGCAGGTGGTGCATGGTTATCAACGTGAGCACGTGGTGAGAGTGGCGGGTCACTTTAATACAAGTGTCTCAGAGGCGAAAATTTACAATTACATTTTGTAGCATAGCAAGGACTATGTACATTTCACTTCAAGTGCAAGTAACCAAACATTTCTCTCTCCCTCCCTCTCTCTCTCTCTCTCTCTCTCTCTCTCTCTCTCTCTCTCTCTCTCTCTCTCTCTCTCTCTCTATCTCTCTCTCTCTCTCTCTCTCTCTCTCTCTCTCTCTCTCTCTCTCTCTCTCTCTTTCTCTCGCAATAAAATATGTTTTAATTAAATACGTACGTTGATACTATCTGTTAGGCATTTTGTAACCTATCAAGGTTATTAATCATAGTGCGCGTATGTTTGATGTCATTGTCCGGCTTGCGTACATGTTAATCTCAACGGCAAAAATTGAAATCTAGAAATCTTACAGCATTAGATGTCTATGGTGTTGGTACGTGACGTTTTGATGGCTTTATGCACGATTAAAGCCTCAGACGTTGTGTTCATGAAGGAAAACGTTATTCAGAAACTAATCGCACGCTCAGCTAGTGGAAGATGCATCGTACTACTGGGGCATGTCCATCGAAGTCGTGTTTCTTCTCATCCGACTGTGCCATCCCATCACGGATCAACCACCGTGATCAAAGTCAGAGACACGTGATCAATGCGGCTCTCTGTCTATCACACAAACGATATCAAATCCGCTTCAATGTGCCGAAAATTTTGAACGGATCCTAGACTATGCGCTACATTTCCACAGATGGCGATGTGAAAGTCCTATATGAGATCACATAATATAATCAAACAGTGACGTTAACCTTTACCCGTTGAAGTCTTCTCAGCTAGCAGCAATATCTCTACAGAGTCTAGACCGCAGTCTCCCGCAGTCTTCCCAGCTAGTGGCGAGATCCACACAGTCTTCCCAGCTAGCAGCAATATCTCTACAGAGTCTATCCGCTAGCGGAAATATTCCTACCTGCATTCTTCCTAACTAGCGGCGATATTCCTAGAGTCCGGCTGGCAGTGATATTCCTACAGTCTACTCATTTGCCGAAAATATTCCTACAATCTACCCAACTACATGCGATATTTCTACTGGGTTCTAAACAAATACTAACGGTTACATCATCTGGAAACTAACAGGACTATAGTTGCAGCGCAAGCAGAGTCTGTGGAAACTGGTCTAATGGTGCGTGGGACTTGTACTTGAAACGTGCCCCAGAATTACTAGCTGGAAATTAGCCGAGTTATATAACACCACTTACGCCGGTTTACTGGCCATTTCAAAGACATCATCGCAGACAGGGAACATCGTGGACGACAGGGCGAAGTGCGACACCTAGGGGAAATGATTGGCCATGTTGTGAGCATGGTCGTCTGCTAATCAGGCGGCCAAGTTTCAAATCCTGGTCGACTGTCTGTCGAGCCATCGCTGAAGACATAGGTAATCTGCTTCACTCCCTTATACCTGCACGTCAGTCACATGACAGGTTCTTGGTGCGGACATAAGGCTGTCGGTCCAGGCAACCCTTCCAGGAAAAGCACCCTCAACATAGAGCAATGGTTCAAGTACACCACCACCACCACCACCACAACCCCCACCACCATCACCGCCGCCACCACCACTATCACCACCACCGCCGCCACCGCCGCCCCCAGCGCCGCCACCACCACCATAACCACAACCACCACCACTATCGGCGGCGGCGGCGGTGGTGATAGTGGTGGTGGTTGTGGTTATGGTGGTGGTGGCGGCGCTGGGGGTGCGGTGGCGGCGGTGGTGGTGATAGTGGTGGTGGCGGCGGTGATGGTGGTGGGGGTTGTGGTGGTGGTGGTGGTGGTGTACTTGAACCATTGCTCTATGATGACGACGACGACGACGACGACGACGACGACGACGACGACGACGACGACGACGACGACGACGACAACAACAATAATAACAACAACAGGGTGGCACATATTATATGGGGTTCACTATTCAAAGACAGCTCGACCGCATGGCATTGTAGCTCGCAGGCGCTCACCATATGCTGGTTAACTCCGAGTCTCAGGGTTCTGGATCCTGAAGGACGTCGCGTCGCGGGGTACATAGACCGACTTCGAGAGCCGGTGGAACACTGATCTTCCAGTGGGGCCGTGTGACCATTGCCGCCGAAATTAAACAACACGGTGTCGTCCCAACTGTTGGTGTTACCGGTATGTCTTTTCATAATAATTTGGAGTTATGGAGAATACGCGTAGAAGAATATGATAATATTTCTTACAAACAGAATAAGTTATTTGTAAGTGGGAGCATACAATAATAATAGTACATAACATAGAGCCAGCTAATGTACTTTGCACGTGAGGTCGCCGGAGGTACCACACAGACCCGTAGATCTGCAGAGGTACCCTCATGAAGGAAGCTTCTATAACGGGGCCACTGGTTAGCTTGATATAAGTTATTATACCATACAAAAATTAGAGAGATACCTATTGTTACGAGAGGAAAGTGCCTCGCGTGGGCCTCCGTCACCTAAGTTTTTGCTGGAGGCTGGGCCTATTGCGAGAGGCAAGTGCCTCGCGCAGGCAGGCCTCCGTCACAAGAAAATGCCTTCCACTCAAAAGTGAAGGAAAAGAGATGGCAAAATAGGCCACTCTCCTATTCAAACAGAAAAATGTTTATGCAAAAAGACCATCCTAGTGAAAACATAATCAATAGGGATGCGTACTGGTTTACGTGAAGATAGGTTGAGTGGCTCCCACAGGATCCAATGTTCCCTATCTTATGTAGTTAGTAAATACTGGTTTGGTAGGTGCCGCTTTTATTTATGCTGGCCTTCATCTATTCTTAACCTACCTATTAGGTGTTAGAAATAGAAACTAGTTTAGGCTGCAACTGGCATTATATTACCTACTTAATGGTTTAACATGACCATCTACTTGGTGCGAACGCCCTGCTTCCCGTAGGGTGTCTTTGGAAGCATTCACCTCCGTGGACAGTAAGCAGACATGCTACTTCGCAATGCCTCAGAATTTAAAGACAATCCTGGTACCTTGCTCCGTAGCCACGTAACACATTACAGGACAATGGCGACAGTTTACACAAGCATTTTGAACGACTAGCATATCGTGTGTATGGTGAAGACGGGGAGACGATTATCCACTCCGAGTGTCCTTCCCACAAGGGGCGTGACTGATTCTAAGATCGAGCCCAGACTTGAAGTTGAATGAAGAAGCGTGTCCCCATGCGTCACCATGCCTATGGGTCTAATCTTTTACCTAGCTTTTAGGTTTATATTCCAATATGCCCAATACGTACTGCGGGTCGGGAATAAAATATCTACTGTTAATAATAATTATGTTAGCGCAGTACTTTCCTACTTTGGCAAAGGTCCTAGCTACTAAGTATCCGAAGATACGGGACTGATGCGTGTGAACCCTGTACTTTAGTCATCTCTGCTTGGAAACCTCCGATAGTTTCCTAAAGTCAGATCAGTCCAATGTACGGGAAGGGAATTCTAGACAATTATAGCCATACGGTTAGTGGATCGTAGAAAGAGACAATAACTTTAATAATATATGAGGCCCTATAGGTAATTGGCCAATTTTACACAACCTTGCCAGAGTGCGGGGCCAGATTACCGCAACGGCCAGAAAAGCGGCGTACACTATGTGTCTCCTAGTGAAGAAATTGTCTCTGACTACTACAACCTATCCTATCTGAGCTGAATAGAAAGGTTAGTCGATAGCATGCCAGGCTCAAATGACTAACCAATATCATAGTTTCAACAGTACAAATGATTCAATGAGTTTTGTTAGGTAAGTAACCTTCTATGGTGCGGTTAGTTATGCACCGTACAGTAAATAAGGAGGACATATACAATAATAAGGAAATTATAACTTGCGGTCCCAAGACCGGTGCGGTATCTATTAGTCATCAGTACCCTATAGACATAAATTTAAAACAGTGAAATATAATATGTATAGTTACTTGATTGCTTAACGGACAGTTGATGATACAGGATGTTGAGAGTTACTGAAGTTGATGCGCTATTTTACTCATAGCGCAAGTCGACATGTTCTGAAGAACTGAGTATGTTCCCGCAGGTAATTCCGGCAGGTAAGCTCTGTAGATATGGTATGTACTCAGGAACAGTAGTCACATCAGTACAATAACACTATTAAACAGTCATGACACCATATGAAGTTAGATTTATACGGATGTTGAGGTAGAAAGTTTTCCCGCCCTACGACGGGAGAATAAAGTTTAGTTTAACCCATTAACAGCTAGGGTTATTATAGATACAGTTAGCAATACGATGCGGGGTGTGTCACATAACTCTTGCGGTGCACCGGGCATAGTCTACTAAGCTGAGGTCGAAAGTTGAAAGTTGATTTCACACGACATGCAGTGCGGTGGTTTGATCCCACTTTTGGTGTGGTTAGCAGATCCCGCGAGTCATCCACTAAGAAACATCGCTGCTCCACATTACGTAGACGTTACATATTGGGGCACGAAGGCCCTCCCGCAGAAAGTCCCTCTACTGGTGTTTCAAACGGGAAATTCTATATAATTTAGTTTATTGCCCCTGGATGGCCGTCCGGAGCTTCCAAAAACGTATGTAGTGCGGGAGTGCCGAGAACTGCTTTTACGTATGGGTGATCTGAAAGCCGTGTGGAATCGTGGGTGGGTGGGGTGGGGTGGGGGGTGTGTGGAATGTAAGGATCTTTCTTATCCGCAGGTATTCCGGTCCACTCGTCTAATACAAGTGACGTAGTAGGTCACATGTACACAAATCACTGTGTATTACGCTATATATAGATACGCGATTACGACGTCCTAGAAATATTTTGAGCATAATTTGCAGGGGAAAATCAGGGATAACTCGACCATTTCTGGACCTATTTTTAAAAGGTTTTCAGTTTTAAATTGCTCGTCGAATTCTGGTCCTGATCGGTACCATGAATGACGAATTTAATTAAGTTTAAAGATTTAACGGGTATCTTCTCGGTACACTAAAACATATACTTACCCCTAGCCTCTACACACACGTGTTGCTATAGGCGCGCCAACGAGTGCGCATACGCTCCGCGCGTTTTAACGAACTTAAGCCCGCCATCCATGTACGCGTATGTGCGTATGCGTATGCGTATGCGTAGTGCGTATGCGTAATGAGTATGCGTAAAAAATCGAAATAGTAGAAAACCAATGCGACTACATCCATGTGTCCGTATGCGTGTGCGTATGCGTGTGCGTGTCCGTCAAGAATCGCTCGAGGAGCGATTTTTCACGCATACGCAGACAAAATCGGACGTAACTGGAGGTCATGTGACGATGATTGACATATTTGTTTTCGAGATTTTCATACATGCCCATGAGCATGAGGCCAAATCCTTCCTCATCTAGCTGCCTCTGATATAGAACTGAATGTACGGGAGGCATTGTGTAAATGTATGTATCTATCACACAGTGAAATTAAGATAACTAGATTTTTAGTATGGGTATAGATAGCCTATATATGTAGATCCAAGTATGAATGGGCGGAGCTATGTATATACGCACAGAAATCAATCTTCAATCTACGTACACATGGATGTATTCAAGTACGCATTTCACGCATACGCACTACGCATACTCATACGCACATACGCGTACATGGATGGCGGGCTTTAGTCGATTTTACACGACGAGACTCCTCTCGTATAGGCTCATATACGCTTATTGCTCTACCCAGGGGTGTGTGCTTATGGGAACGAATCCAGTACGGGCGGCTCGTACCCAGCCTTAGCTGGGACGGCTCGTACCCACCTGGTCGATCCGCGCTACAGCGTGCATACCGACCATGTGGCGCGCATGTCATTCCAAGACCGCATGGCGTGCATACCAGTCCGTGACCGCGTCATGCACATAATATTCCCCTACCACGTGACGTACATCGCGATCGTGCGGCATACATACTGTCCACGTGTCATGCATACCAATCCAATACCGTTTCGCATACATACTGGTCACGTGATGATCATACGATTCCTCGAATACCGTTCCTCCAATACCATTCCGACAATGGACCTTTCCATTTTTAGCTATGCCCCGCCCACCACTAGCTAAGCTCCACCCACACCTCGCCGTGTTGGGATCGATCGATCCCCAAATGCCCTAACTATCATTTTCCTGAAAACTATACAGGGAAGCTGTTGAATATTTTGTAACTAATTTGACTGGTGCTGTTGCTGCCTATGGCAGCAACAGCTCCCAGTCAAATTAGTTTCAAAATATTCAACAGAATATTTATTAAACAGTAAAAGCAAACAATTTGTACAACAAAGCATAGACCGTCTTCAAATATGCGTTCGTGACGTGCTTATCGACGTCATTCATGACGTCATTCATTATGACGTCATTCTACACATCACGCAGTTCATTATGACGTCATATGATGGGTGGGTACTCTGGAAAGGTGAATTGAGAATTAATCTTATCACTTGATAGCTATTCAGGTGATCTAATGCGCCACTCATAAACTATACAGGTACCTTTAAGCCTTTTATCATGCATCTAAGGAAAGATATTCAGGCTTTAGTAGCTAAATGTTGCTAATTTCTACAGCCTATGATGGCTGTCATGATTTACTTTTCAACCAATCAGAAAAGTCCTAGCGTGTCCGCCTCGGGATATACGCTCAGTCATAGAGGTGCCGGCTATAGCTTGGCACTATGATATAAAAGCAACCCTACAGCTAATCTGTTTAATATTTTGAAACTAATTTGACTGGAAGTTGTTGCTGCCATTAGTTTCAAAATAGTCAACGTGATGCGTGTTACATAATAAGGAATCTAATGCATTGGCACTTACATGACATCACACACTATCGCTTGAGAAGACAAAATGGTGGCGTGGCGTGGCGTTCACTGTTCAACATTTACGCGATATTACAAAGCAGACAATTGCGATACGGATAAGGGAATGCGACAGGATATAAATTAAACGGAATCTATAAACCATGATCTATCGGTGCAGTATAACATTTGAGACGAGAATAGCATCCCTTTAATGTAGATTCGTTTGGAGTTGGGATAAAAGATTAGTTAACGTAAAAGTGTTATCATTTCTCATAATGTGTACATAATTAAACTGGTCAGCTTCTATGTCTATTTTTTTACCAATCAATAAAATGAATAATCTCCAGCTTCTGTGAGACGTGTTATTAGCGTCTCGATAGTACATTTTATCCTGTCAAGGAGGAGCGACCGCCTTTTCCTTTCTGGACACTTTATATGATAGTCTTTCTTATTGGCAATAACCGGTCACAGACGACTAATTATATGTCATTGATCTTTCAGCCTAGCACCAATGAACACTCGCAGAAGTATCGGTCTACGACCTCTGACGATATGATATGTTTTTATTTATCCGCGAAAACATCATTTTACAATATAGCTGCGTGTTCGGACAAATGGCGTCTTAGTATGTCTACTTTGCTATGTACAATGTTTCTTATGGCATACGCAAATATGGCAGAAGACCACGAACGAATATGAATATATGTATGAGTGTGTATTATTGTTCGTCTATCTAAACTGAACGAATATGAGAATTAGAAACACACTAATAACTCGTCTCACGTGAACTGGTGCATGCTATTTTGTTTTATCTGTGGTAGTAGTAGAACTGTTTTGTCAACAGGTCGGGTATCACATGTACCCGCCAGAGTTACGCGCATTACGTGATGCGGTCCGGAATGCCGGAAGTCAGACATATTCCTGCGCGCCAGCTCCGATGCAGTATGCCATTTGCAGTGTAAGTATCTGAGTGACAATCAATCCTAACACAATTAGCTATCTATTGGATTTGGACTTATATTTAAAGGTAAAATAACACTTTAGTCTAAATGAATGTGTGTTGACCTCCGTATCGCTGTTAATACCACGCACAGGCGCGCGCGCACTCAAGGGCATAGACACGCTATGGCAAACGGCATTTCATCAAACAGAATTATATTATGTGCTCCTAGTGTGTGAGATCGTGTGGCTGAAAAGCTGACAATGTTTGATAATAGCGTGTTATATAGGTCTGTGAGATCGTGTGGCTGAAAAGCTGACAATGTCTGATAATGGCGTTATATAGGTCTGTGAGATCGTGTGGCTGAAAAGCTGACAATGTCTGATAATGGCGTTATATAGGTCTGTGAGATCGTGTGGCTGAAAAGCTGACAATGTCTGATAATGGCGTTATATAGGTCTGTGAGATCGTGTGGCTGAAAAGCTGACAATGTCTGATAATGGCGTTATATAGGTCTGTGAGATCGTGTGGCTGAAAAGCTGACAATGTTTGATAAAGGCGCGTTATATAGGTCTGTGAGATCGTGTGGCTGAAAAGTTGACAATGTTTGATAATGTCGTGATATATAGGTCTGTGAGATCGTGTGGCTGAAAAGTTGACAATCGTTTGATAATGGCGTGTTGTAATTTACACCTCCGCGATACGCCAGTGTTTTACATCATAGATCTGTATATGGGCATATGCTCCCCGGTACGCCACTGTTTTACACCACTCTATAGCGAATTGTGGACATTTTTGGAACTTTTTTTATTATACTTTAGTTATCAAAAATGGGTAAGTCTTTCCATACCGTCGTAGCAGGGTAAGAATTATTCAAAGTGGTGCTTCTAACCTCCTCTGTTACTTTGTCTATAAAATATTTTGGTGCTTAAAACGTGATTGATTGATAGATTGATTGATTGATTGATTGATTGATTGATTGATTGGTTGATTGGTTGATTGATTGATTGATTGGCACCATCTGACATTTATCGATCTGACATTTAACCAAATGACCGATGTTCATGTATGTCAGGGAATGTTGTTACTATTTTTAAATTAGCTGAAAAATGCAACTACCGCGAACTGATAGACGAAATAAAAGATATCACCGCACGTAAATAATATAGAGTGATGAATGATCACTAAGACTCTGATTGTAATTTCGGTTACTATTTCCTATATGTTATGGGCAAATTAAATTGCTTACATAATTATGTAACCAATCGTGAAAAGGTCATCAATTTTGGCCGCTGCTGAAAAGCTGTAGAAAAGTAAATGACAGACGCAATCTGACAAATCTAAAGGGTCAGTGTTTAAAAATACAATTATGGAGATATGAAAGTGTGAATTAACCGGAACATCGCATATCATCTCTCAATTGGGCACTGATGCAATCAAATGCTTATTCAGCACCTTTACTGCTGCTATTGTTCTCAGGGCAACTGACTTCCAATTCATTTTCTGCTTATCTCACATTCACCCTATAGACAATCTTACCATATGTAGGAGGCAATATCGCATTCGCGCACAGCATAATTCCAGTATTTGTTTACCAACACCCACGCCCCGACAGTCTAGTTATTGGTCCATGGATATCTGGCCTTTTGTACGTGTCATAGTGCATGTCCAAATAGCTACCCGGTACCTCAATCATCTATATGTACTGGTGAATGTAAACTCTCAGTGGAGGTACAAGTGATAAATCTGCGTACTTCTTGTTTTATCACGGTTTGTGTATTGAGCAGGTGAAGACCTCTCTGAAATCTTCTAGGACTCATCAATGGACTGACGAAACATATCATTAATTACTCATCAAATAACAGAATGTGTCAATGTGAAACAGTTTCTGAGGATACCCTGGCCTCGGAAGATGCTGGCTACATGTGTGTCATAGCGGCATTTGATTTCGGTGTGTGTATCTGGTGTGCCGTGTAATATGGAAGGGTCGGACCTTTACAAGCATTACAAAGCTATGTTTGGTACCTTTCCTTTGGTCTGCACCTATATAGAATGATGCGTGGTTCTGGATTCATAAAGTTTCTGCTAGAATCTGGCTTGACCCGCTTTATGAAAGGCATCGTGTCAAGGGAGGGTGGCTCTATGAAAGGCATCGTGTCAATGAAGGGCGGCTCCCAGAAATCTGCTGAACATCATTTTCCTATGTTAATGACTGAATAGGAAAATGAAAAATATGACAAACCTTTATCAATCATGAGATCATCGCAGACTTATCAACTCTACCCCCCCACACCACCCCACGCTCACCTACACATTCCACCACACCCGCACCACCATGAGCTTGCCATGATTGCAAATAGACTTCACTATCATGTAACTGTTCAGAAGAGAGCGCATGTAACAAAGGCAGACACCCCTGCATCAACTATGAACAAGATGTCCATTGGCCAATGCCGCTTGTTAGGAACCATAGTATTTGGACAACTGGCAATCTTAAAATTCTGCAGGTTCAGAATACTGCTCTCTATAACTCTTAACCCTTCAGTGACGAAATTTGTCATGAAAATTAATATATTTGCTTTTTGAATGTCCATTTGCAGGCCAAGAGAAGACTATTTTTGAAAATTTACCACTGGAATGACTGGCCCGGTTATCGGGCCAGTCATTCCAGTCGTAAATGTTCAAAATTAGTCTTCTCTTGGTCTGCAAATAGGCATTCCTGTAGACACTAAGGAGGCCGGTTTTGGCCGGTATAGTCACTAAAGGAGTAAACCAAGTTATGATTAAGGTTCACCAAGTGCTTAATAATTAATTTAATGATTTCCTGGACATATCCGAAAATCCAAGATGGTTACAGAACGAGTTAGGCAATCAAATGTATGTATAAATGTCCAGAAGCCTGCCACCTTAGGATACCCCAGTCATGGTTGGGTAAAATTGGTCATGCAGCTAATGCCGCATTTCAAATAAGGAGTTGATGGAGAAACGATGGATTGTTGTCATGGCACATGCCTACTTGGTCAGGTGGTCTAAAATGGCTAGATTTAAATGGGTTGGGCGAACAAATACTAGGACACAATTGAACGTGAGATACTGGTCCTGGAAGATAGTCTAGACAGTTAATGTGACAAAGTAAAGCATGACCACTGATGATGATGATGATGATGATGATGACAGAAAGTATGCTGATGAGTCGGCATTTGAGTGACAGTGTATAACTGGAAGATGGCATGTTCAAACACAGTTAACACATATATATGTGCGTTTGTGTGCGTGTACGTGTGCGTGTGGTGTGTGCGTGGGCCCCGTGCATGCGTGCGTGTCTGTCTGTATGGCTGGCTGCGCGCGTGTGTGCATGCGTACATGTCTGCTTGAGTACGTGCATGTGCGCGTGTAAATATATATATATATATATATATATATATATATATATATATATATATATATATATATATATATATATATATATATATATATATATATATATATATATATATATATATATATATATATATATATATATATATATATATATATATATTTATATATATATATATATTTATATATATATATATATATATATATATATATATATATATATATATATATATATATATATATATATATATATATATATATATATATATATATATATATATATATATGTGTGTGTGTGTGTATCTGTACAGGGTTTACTGTACCAACTGAATGTGTGCATGTATCATGCAGGAGTTTACGCTGTATGTGCATGCATTTGTGTCCCCATGTGTATGATTCCATTCATATGTACATATTTCCTTTCGTGTGTGCATGTTTATCCGTGTATGTTTTATGATGTAAATGTGTATGTATGTGCATGTGTGCGTGATCCTGTCCATAACGCTGTGTATGATGTGCGTGTGTGCGTGATCCTGTCCATAACGCTGTGTATGATGTGCATGTGTGCGTGAACCTGTCCATAACGCTGTGTATGATGTGCATGTGTGCGTGATCCTGTCCATAACGCTGTGTATGATGTGCGTGTGTGCGTGATCCTGTTCATAACGCTGTGTATGATGTGCGTGTGTGCGTGATCCTGTTCATAACGCTGTGTATGATGTGCGTGTGTGCGTGATCCTGTTCATAACGCTGTGTATGATGTGCGTGTGCGCGTGATCCTGTTCATAACACTGTGTACCTTTTGAAGGCTCTAAATCAGCCTGCTGCCTGTGATGAGTACATGCAGCACACACGGCGCATCATGAAAGCGGTGGCTCACTACTGCCATAAGTAAGAGACATAAAATACAGCTGCATTATCTTCAATGTTCTCGTATATCTTGATTTGATAGAGGATTCATTTCTAGCTATGCCCGCCCATTTCTAGCAATGTCCCACCCATTTTTAGCGATGCCCCGCCCATTTCTAGCAATGTCCCGCCCATTTCTAGCAATGTCCCGCCCATTTCTAGCGATGCCTCATCCATTTCTAGCAATGTCCCGCCTATTTCTAGCAATGCCGCATCCATTTTTAGCAATGTCCCGCCCATTTCTAGCAATGTCCCGCCCATTTCTAGCAATGTCCCGCCCATTTCTAGCAATGTCACGCCCATTTCTGGCAATGCCTCATCCATTTCTAGCAATGTCCCGCCCATTTCTAGCAATGCTCCTCCCATTTCTAGCAATGTCCCGCCCATTTCTAGCAATGCCCCGCCCATTTCTAGCAATGCCTCATCCATTTCTAGCAATGCCCCGCCCATTTCTAGCAATGCCTCATCCATTTCTAGCAATGTCCCGCCCATGTCTAGCGATGCCCCGCCCATTTCTAACGATGCCTCATCCATTTCTAGCAATGCCCCGCCCATTTCTAGCAATGCCTCATCCATTTCTAGCAATGTCCCGCCCATTTCTAGCGAGGCCCCGCCCATTTCTATCGATGCCTCATCCATTTCTAGAAATGCCCCGCCCATTTCTAGCAATGCCTCATCCATTTCTAGCAATGCCCCGCCCATTTCTAGCAATGCCTCACCCATTTCTAGCGATGCCCCGCCCATTACTAGCAAGGCTCCTCCAATTTCTAGCAATGTCCCGCCCATTTCTAGCAATGTCCAGCCCATTTCTAGCAATGCTCCTCCCATTTCTAGCAATGTCCCGCCCATTTCTAGCGATGTCCCGCCCATTTCTAGCAATGTCCCGCCCATTTCTAGCAATGTCCCGCCCATTTCTAGCAATGCCTCATCCATTTCTAGCAATGTCCCGCCCATTTCTAGCGATGCCCCGCCCATTTCTAGCGATGCCTCATCCATTTCTAGCAATGCCCCGCCCATTTCTAGCAATGCCTCATCCATTTCTAGCAATGTCCCGCCCATTTCTAGCGATGCCTCATCCATTTCTAGCAATGTCCCGCCCATTTCTAGCAATGTCCCGCCCATTTCTAGCAATGTCCCGCCCATTTCTAGCAATGCTCCTCCCATTTCTAGCAATGTCCCGCCCATTTCTAGCAATGTCCCGCCCATTTCTAGCGATGCCTCATCCATTTCTAGCAATGTCACGCCCATTTCTAGCAATGTCCCGCCCATTTCTAGCAATGTCCCGCCCATTTCTAGCGATGCCTCATCCATTTCTAGCAATGCCCCGCCCATTACTAGCAATTCCTCATCCATTTCTAGCAATGTCCAGCCCATTTCTAGCAATGTCTCGCCCATTTCTAGCAATGTCCCGCCCATTTCTAGCAATGCTCCTCCCATTTCTAGCAATGTCCCGCCCATTTCTAGCAATGCCTCATCCATTTTTAGCAATGCCCCGCCCATTGTTAGCGATGCCCCGCCCATTTCTAGCAATGCCTCGTCCATTTCTAGCGATGCCCCGCCAATTTCTAGCAATGCCTCATCCATTTCTAGCAATGTGCTGCCCATTTCTAGCGATGCCCCGCCCATTTCTAGCAATGCCTCATCCATTTCTAGCAATGTCCCGCCCATTTCTAGCAATGCCTCATCCATTTCTAACAATGCCCCGCCCATTTCTAGCAATGCCTCATCCATTTCTAGCGATGCCCCGCCCATTTCTAGCAATGCCTCATCCATTTCTAACAATGCCCCACCCATTTCTAGCAATGTCCCGCCCATTTCTAGCAATGTCCGGCCCATTTCTAGCAATGTCCCACCCATTTCTAGCAATGCTCCTCCCATTTCTAGCAATGTCCCGCCCATTTCTAGCAATGTCTCGCCCACTTCTAGCTATGCTTCTCCCATTTCTAACAATGCCCCACCCATTTCTAGCAATGTCCCGCCCATTTCTAGCGATGTCCCGCCGATTTCTAGCAATGTCCCGCCCATTTCTAGCAATGTCCCGCCCATTTCTAGCAATGCCTCATCCATTTCTAGCAATGCCCCACCCATTTCTAGCAATGCCTCATCCATTTCTAGGAATGTCCCGCCCATTTCTAGCCATGTCCCGCCCATTTCTAGCAATGCTCCTCCCATTTCTAGCAATGTCCCGCCCATTTCCAGCGATGCTCCGCCCATTTCTAGCGATGCCTCATCCATTTCTAGCAATGCCCCGCCCATTTCTAGCAATTCCTCATCCATTTCTAGCAATGTCCCGCCCATTTCTAGCAATGTCTCGCCCATTTCTAGCAATGTCCCGCCCATTTCTAGCAATGCTCCTCGCATTTCTAGCAATGTCCCGCCCATTTCCAGCAATGTCCCGCCCATTTCTAGCAATGCTCCTCCCATTTCTAGCAATGTCTCATCCATTTTTAGCAATGCCCCGCCCATTTCTAGCGATGCGCCGCCCATTTCTAGCAATGCCTCGTCCATTTCTAGCGATGCCCCGCCAATTTCTAGCAATGCCTCATCCATTTCTAGCAATGTCCTGCCCATTTCTAGCGATGCCCCGCCCATTTCTAGCGATGCCTCATCCATTTCTAGCAATGTCCCGCCCATTTCTAGCAATGCCTCATCCATTTCTAACAATGCCCCGCCCATTTCTAGCAATGCCTCATCCATTTCTAGCGAGGCCCCGCCCATTTCTAGCAATGCCTCATCCATTTCTAACAATGTCCCGCCCATTTCTAGCAATGTCCGGCCCATTTCTAGCAATGTCCCGCCCATTTCTAGCAATGTCCCGCCCATTTATAGCAATGTCCCGCCCATTTATAGCAATGCCTCATCCATTTCTAGCAATGCCCCACCCATTTCTAGCAATGCCTCATCCATTTCTAGGAATGTCCCGCCCATTTCTAGCAATGTCCCGCCCATTTCTAGCAATGCTCCTCCCATTTCTAGCAATGTCCCGCCCATTTTTAGCGATGTCCCGCCCATTTCTAGCAATGTCCCGCCCATTTCTAGCAATGTCCCGCCCATTTCTAGCAATGCCTCATCCATTTCTAGCAATGCCCCACCCATTTCTAGCAATGCCTCATCCATTTATAGGAATGTCCCGCCCATTTCTAGCAATGTCCCGCCCATTTCTAGCAATGTCCCGCCCATTTCTAGCAATGCCTCATCCATTTCTAGCAATGCCCCACCCATTTCTAGCAATGCCTCATCCATTTCTAGGAATGTCCCGCCCATTTCTAGCAATGTCCCGCCCATTTCTAGCAATGCTCCTCCCATTCCTAGCAATGTCCCGCCCATTTCCAGCGATGCCCCGCCCATTTCTAGCGATGCCTCATCCATTTCTAGCAATGCCCCGCCCATTTCTAGCAATTCCTCATCCATTTCTAGCAATGTCCCGCCCATTTCTAGCAATGTCTCGCCCATTTCTAGCAATGTCCCGCCCATTTCTAGCAATACTCCTCGCATTTCTAGCAATGTCCCGCCCATTTCCAGCAATGTCCCGCCCATTTCTAGCAATGCTCCTCCCATTTCTAGCAATGTCCCGCCCATTTCTAGCGATGTCCGGCCCATTTCTAGCAATGTCCCGCTCATTTCTAGCAATGTCCCGCCCATTTCTAGCAATGTCTCATCCAATTCTAGCAATGTCCCGCCCATTTCTAGCGATGCCCCGCCCATTTCTAGCAATGCCCCGCCCATTTCTAACAATGCCTCATCCATTTCTAGCAATGCCCCGCCCATTTCTAGCAATGCCTCATTCATTTCTAGCAATGTCCCGCCCATGTCTAGCGATGCCCCGCCCATTTCTAACGATGCCTCATCCATTTCTAGCAATGCCCCGCCCATTTCTAGCAATGCCTTATCCATTTCTAGCAATGTCCCGCCCATTTCTAGCGAGGCCCCGCCCATTTCTATCGATGCCTCTTCCATTTCTAGAAATGCCCCGCCCATTTCTAGCAATGCCTCATCCATTTCTAGCAATGCCCCGCCCATTTCTAGCAATGCCTCACCCATTTCTAGCGATGCCCCGCCCATTTCTAGCAAGGCTCCTCCAATTTCTAGCAATGTCCCGCCCATTTCTAGCAATGTCCCGCCCATTTCTAGCAATGCTCCTCCCATTTCTAGCAATGTCCCGCCCATTTCTAGCGATGTCCCACCCATTTCTAGCAATGTCCCGCCCATTTCTAGCAATGTCCCGCCCATTTCTAGCAATGCCTCATCCATTTCTAGCAATGTCCCGCCCATTTCTAGCGATGCCCCGCCCATTTCTAGCGATGCCTCATCCATTTCTAGCAATGCCCCGCCCATTTCTAGCAATGCCTAATCCATTTCTAGCAATGTCCCGCCCATTTCTAGCGATGCCTCATCCATTTCTAGCAATGTCCCGCCCATTTCTAGCAATGTCCCGCCCATTTCTAGCAATGTCCCGCCCATTTCTAGCAATGCTCCTCCCATTTCTAGCAATGTCCCGCCCATTTCTAGCAATGTCCCGCCCATTTCTAGCGATGCCTCATCCATTTCTAGCAATGTCCCGCCCATTTCTAGCAATGTCCCGCCCATTTCTAGTGATGCCTCATCCATTTCTAGCAATGCCCCGCCCATTACTAGCAATTCCTCATCCATTTCTAGCAATGTCCCGCCCATTTCTAGCAATGTCTCGCCCATTTCTAGCAATGTCCCGCCCATTTCTAGCAATGCTCCTCCCATTTCTAGCAATGTCCCGCCCATTTCTAGCAATGCCTCATCCATTTTAGCAATGCCCCGCCCATTTCTAGCGATGCCCCGCCCATTTCTAGCAATGCCTCGTCCATTTCTAGCGATGCCCCGCCAATTTCTAGCAATACCTCATCCATTTCTAGCAATGTCCTGCCCATTTCTAGCGATGCCCCGCCCATTTCTAGCAATGCCTCATCCATTTCTAGCAATGTCCCGCCCATTTCTAGCAATGCCTCATCCATTTCTAACAATGCCCCGCCCATTTCTAGCAATGCCTTATCCATTTCTAGCGATGCCTCATCCATTTCTAACAATGTCCCGCCCACTTCTAGCAATGCTTCTCCCATTTCTAGCAATGTCCCGCCCATTTCTAGCGATGTCCCGCCCATTTCTAGCAATGTCCCGCCCATTTCTAGCAATGTCCCGCCCATTTCTAGCAATGCCTCATCCATTTCTAGCAATGCCCCACCCATTTCTAGCAATGCCTCATCCATTTCTAGGAATGTCCCGCCCATTTCTAGCAATGTCCCGCCCATTTCTAGCAATGCTCCTCCCATTTCTAGCAATGTCCCGCCCATTTTTAGCGATGTCCCGCCCATTTCTAGCAATGTCCCGCCCATTTCTAGCAATGTCCTGCCCATTTCTAGCAATGCCTCATCCATTTCTAGCAATGCCCCACCCATTTCTAGCAATGCCTCATCCATTTCTAGGAATGTCCCGCCCATTTCTAGCAATGTCCCGCCCATTTCTAGCAATGTCCCGCCCATTTCTAGCAATGCCTCATCCATTTCTAGCAATGCCCCACCCATTTCTAGCAATGCCTCATCCATTTCTAGGAATGTCCCGCCCATTTCTAGCAATGTCCCGCCCATTTCTAGCAATGCTCCTCCCATTTCTAGCAATGTCCCGCCCATTTCCAGCGATGCCCCGCCCATTTCTAGCGATGCCTCATCCATTTCTAGCAATGCCCCGCACATTTCTAGCAATTCCTCATCCATTTCTAGCAATGTCCCGCCCATTTCTAGCAATGTCTCGCCCATTTCTAGCAATGTCCCGCCCATTTCTAGCAATGCTCCTCGCATTTCTAGCAATGTCCCGCCCATTTCCAGCAATGTCCCGCCCATTTCTAGCAATGCTCCTCCCATTTCTAGCAATGTCCCGCCCATTTCTAGCGATGTCCGGCCCATTTCTAGCAATGTCCCGCTCATTTCTAGCAGTGTCCCGCCCATTTCTAGCAATGTCTCATCCAATTCTAGCAATGTCCCGCCCATTTCTAGCGATGCCCCGCCCATTTCTAGCAATGCCCTGCCCATTTCTAGCAATGCCTCATCCATTTCTAGCAATGCCCCGCCCATTTCTAGCAATGCTCCTCCCATTTCTAGCAATGTCCCGCCCATTTCCAGCGATGCCCCGCCCATTTCTAGCGATGCCTCATCCATTTCTAGCAATGCCCCGCACATTTCTAGCAATTCCTCATCCATTTCTAGCAATGTCCCGCCCATTTCTAGCAATGTCTCGCCCATTTCTAGCAATGTCCCGCCCATTTCTAGCAATGCTCCTCGCATTTCTAGCAATGTCCCGCCCATTTCCAGCAATGTCCCGCCCATTTCTAGCAATGCTCCTCCCATTTCTAGCAATGTCCCGCCCATTTCTAGCGATGTCCGGCCCATTTCTAGCAATGTCCCGCTCATTTCTAGCAGTGTCCCGCCCATTTCTAGCAATGTCTCATCCAATTCTAGCAATGTCCCGCCCATTTCTAGCGATGCCCCGCCCATTTCTAGCAATGCCCTGCCCATTTCTAGCAATGCCTCATCCATTTCTAGCAATGCCCCGCCCATTTCTAGCAATGCCTCATCCATTTCTAGCAATGTCCCGCCCATGTCTAGCGATGCCCCGCCCATTTCTAACGATGCCTCATCCATTTCTAGCAATGCCCCGCCCATTTCTAGCAATGCCTCATCCATTTCTAGCAATGTCCCGCCCATTTCTAGCGAGGCCCCGCCCATTTCTATCGATGCCTCATCCATTTCTAGAAATGCCCCGCCCATTTCTAGCAATGCCTCATCCATTTCTAGCAATGCCCCGCCCATTTCTAGCAATGCCTCACCCATTTCTAGCGATGCCCCGCCCATTTCTAGCAAGGCTCCTCCAATTTCTAGCAATGTCCCGCCCATTTCTAGCAATGTCCCGCCCATTTCTAGCAATGCTCCTCCCATTTCTAGCAATGTCCCGCCCATTTCTAGCGATGTCCCGCCCATTTCTAGCAATGTCCCGCCCATTTCTAGCAATGTCCCGCCCATTTCTAGCAATGCCTCATCCATTTCTAGCAATGTCCCGCCCATTTCTAGCGATGCCCCGCCCATTTCTAGCGATGCCTCATCCATTTCTAGCAATGCCCCGCCCATTTCTAGCAATGCCTCATCCATTTCTAGCAATGTCCCGCCCATTTCTAGCGATGCCTCATCCATTTCTAGAAATGACCCGCCCATTTCTAGCAATGTCCCGCCCATTTCTAGCAATGTCCCGCCCATTTCTAGCAATGCTCCTCCCATTTCTAGCAATGTCCCGCCCATTTCTAGCAATGTCCCGCCCATTTCTAGCGATGCCTCATCCATTTCTAGAAATGACCCGCCCATTTCTAGCAATGTCCCGCCCATTTCTAGCAATGTCCCGCCCATTTCTAGCAATGCTCCTCCCATTTCTAGCAATGTCCCGCCCATTTCTAGCAATGTCCCGCCCATTTCTAGCGATGCCTCATCCATTTCTAGCAATGTCCCGCCCATTTCCAGCGATGCCCCGCCCATTTCTAGCGATGCCTCATCCATTTCTAGCAATGCCCCGCCCATTTCTAGCAATTCCTCATCCATTTCTAGCAATGTCCCGCCCATTTCTAGCAATGTCTCGCCCATTTCTAGCAATGTCCCGCCCATTTCTAGCAATGCTCCTCGCATTTCTAGCAATGTCCCGCCCATTTCCAGCGATGTCCCGCCCATTTCTAGCAATGTCCGGCCCATTTCTAGCAATGTCCCACTCATTTCTAGCAATGCTCCTCCCATTTCTAGCGATGCCTCATCCATTTCTAGCAATGTCCCGCCCATTTCTAGCAATGTCCCGCCCATTTCTAGCAATGTTCCGCCCATTTCTAGCGATGCCTCATCCATTTCTAGCAATGCCCCGCCCATTACTAGCAATTCCTCATCCATTTCTAGCAATGTCCCGCCCATTTCTAGCAATGTCTCGCCCATTTCTAGCAATGTCCCGCCCATTTCTAGCAATGCTCCTCCCATTTCTAGCAATGTCCCGCCCATTTCTAGCAATGCCTCATCCATTTTTAGCAATGCCCCGCCCATTTCTAGCGATGCCCCGCCCATTTCTAGCAATGCCTCGTCCATTTCTAGCGATGCCCCGCCAATTTCTAGCAATGCCTCATCCATTTCTAGCAATGTCCTGCCCATTTCTAGCGATGCCCCGCCCATTTCTAGCAATGCCTCATCCATTTCTAACAATGTCCCGCCCATTTCTAGCAATGTCCCGCCCATTTCTAGCAATGCCTCATCCATTTCTAACAATGTCCCGCCCATTTCTAGCAATGTCCCGCCCATTTCTAGCAATGTCCGGCCCATTTCTAGCAATGTCCCACCCATTTCTAGCAATGCTCCTCCCATTTCTAGCAATGTCTCGCCCACTTCTAGCAATGCTTCTCCAATTTCTAGCAATGTCCCGCCCATTTCTAGCGATGTCCCGCCGATTTCTGGCAATGTCCCGCCCATTTCTAGCAATGTCCCGACCATTTCTAGGATTGCCTCATCCATTTCTAGCAATGCCCCACCCATTTCTAGCAATGCCTCATCCATTTCTAGGAATGTCCCGCCCATTTCTAGCAATGTCCCGCCCATTTCTAGCAATGCTCCTCCCATTTCTAGCAATGTCCCGCCCATTTCCAGCGATGCCCCGCCCATTTCTAGCGATGCCTCATCCATTTCTAGCAATGCCCCGCCCATTTCTAGCAATTCCTCATCCATTTCTAGCAATGTCCCGCCCATTTCTAGCAATGTCTCGCCCATTTCTAGCAATGTCCCGCCCATTTCTAGCAATGCTCCTCGCATTTCTAGCAATGTCCCGCCCATTTCCAGCGATGTCCCGCCCATTTCTAGCAATGTCCGGCCCATTTCTAGCAATGTCCCACCCATTTCTAGCAATGCTCCTCCCATTTCTAGCAATGTCCCGCCCATTTCTAGCAATGTCTCGCCCACTTCTAGCAATGCTTCTCCAATTTCTAGCAATGTCCCGCCCATTTCTAGCGATGTCCCGCCGATTTCTGGCAATGTCCCGCCCATTTCTAGCAATGTCCCGACCATTTCTAGGATTGCCTCATCCATTTCTAGCAATGCCCCACCCATTTCTAGCAATGCCTCATCCATTTCTAGCAATGTCCCGCCCATTTCTAGCAATGTCTCGCCCATTTCTAGCAATGTCCCGCCCATTTCTAGCAATGCTCCTCGCATTTCTAGCAATGTCCCGCCCGTTTCCAGCAATGTCCCGCCCATTTCTAGCAATGCTCCTCCCATTTCTAGCAATGTCCCGCCCATTTCCAGCGATGCCCCGCCCATTTCTAGCGATGCCTCATCCATTTCTAGCAATGCCCCGCACATTTCTAGCAATTCCTCATCCATTTCTAGCAATGTCCCGCCCATTTCTAGCAATGTCTCGCCCATTTCTAGCAATGTCCCGCCCATTTCTAGCAATGCTCCTCGCATTTCTAGCAATGTCCCGCCCATTTCCAGCAATGTCCCGCCCATTTCTAGCAATGCTCCTCCCATTTCTAGCAATGTCCCGCCCATTTCTAGCGATGTCCGGCCCATTTCTAGCAATGTCCCGCTCATTTCTAGCAGTGTCCCGCCCATTTCTAGCAATGTCTCATCCAATTCTAGCAATGTCCCGCCCATTTCTAGCGATGCCCCGCCCATTTCTAGCAATGCCCTGCCCATTTCTAGCAATGCCTCATCCATTTCTAGCAATGCCCCGCCCATTTCTAGCAATGCCTCATCCATTTCTAGCAATGTCCCGCCCATGTCTAGCGATGCCCCGCCCATTTCTAACGATGCCTCATCCATTTCTAGCAATGCCCCGCCCATTTCTAGCAATGCCTCATCCATTTCTAGCAATGTCCCGCCCATTTCTAGCGAGGCCCCGCCCATTTCTATCGATGCCTCATCCATTTCTAGAAATGCCCCGCCCATTTCTAGCAATGCCTCATCCATTTCTAGCAATGCCCCGCCCATTTCTAGCAATGCCTCACCCATTTCTAGCGATGCCCCGCCCATTTCTAGCAAGGCTCCTCCAATTTCTAGCAATGTCCCGCCCATTTCTAGCAATGTCCCGCCCATTTCTAGCAATGCTCCTCCCATTTCTAGCAATGTCCCGCCCATTTCTAGCGATGTCCCGCCCATTTCTAGCAATGTCCCGCCCATTTCTAGCAATGTCCCGCCCATTTCTAGCAATGCCTCATCCATTTCTAGCAATGTCCCGCCCATTTCTAGCGATGCCCCGCCCATTTCTAGCGATGCCTCATCCATTTCTAGCAATGCCCCGCCCATTTCTAGCAATGCCTCATCCATTTCTAGCAATGTCCCGCCCATTTCTAGCGATGCCTCATCCATTTCTAGAAATGACCCGCCCATTTCTAGCAATGTCCCGCCCATTTCTAGCAATGTCCCGCCCATTTCTAGCAATGCTCCTCCCATTTCTAGCAATGTCCCGCCCATTTCTAGCAATGTCCCGCCCATTTCTAGCGATGCCTCATCCATTTCTAGAAATGACCCGCCCATTTCTAGCAATGTCCCGCCCATTTCTAGCAATGTCCCGCCCATTTCTAGCAATGCTCCTCCCATTTCTAGCAATGTCCCGCCCATTTCTAGCAATGTCCCGCCCATTTCTAGCGATGCCTCATCCATTTCTAGCAATGTCCCGCCCATTTCCAGCGATGCCCCGCCCATTTCTAGCGATGCCTCATCCATTTCTAGCAATGCCCCGCCCATTTCTAGCAATTCCTCATCCATTTCTAGCAATGTCCCGCCCATTTCTAGCAATGTCTCGCCCATTTCTAGCAATGTCCCGCCCATTTCTAGCAATGCTCCTCGCATTTCTAGCAATGTCCCGCCCATTTCCAGCGATGTCCCGCCCATTTCTAGCAATGTCCGGCCCATTTCTAGCAATGTCCCACTCATTTCTAGCAATGCTCCTCCCATTTCTAGCGATGCCTCATCCATTTCTAGCAATGTCCCGCCCATTTCTAGCAATGTCCCGCCCATTTCTAGCAATGTTCCGCCCATTTCTAGCGATGCCTCATCCATTTCTAGCAATGCCCCGCCCATTACTAGCAATTCCTCATCCATTTCTAGCAATGTCCCGCCCATTTCTAGCAATGTCTCGCCCATTTCTAGCAATGTCCCGCCCATTTCTAGCAATGCTCCTCCCATTTCTAGCAATGTCCCGCCCATTTCTAGCAATGCCTCATCCATTTTTAGCAATGCCCCGCCCATTTCTAGCGATGCCCCGCCCATTTCTAGCAATGCCTCGTCCATTTCTAGCGATGCCCCGCCAATTTCTAGCAATGCCTCATCCATTTCTAGCAATGTCCTGCCCATTTCTAGCGATGCCCCGCCCATTTCTAGCAATGCCTCATCCATTTCTAACAATGTCCCGCCCATTTCTAGCAATGTCCCGCCCATTTCTAGCAATGCCTCATCCATTTCTAACAATGTCCCGCCCATTTCTAGCAATGTCCCGCCCATTTCTAGCAATGTCCGGCCCATTTCTAGCAATGTCCCACCCATTTCTAGCAATGCTCCTCCCATTTCTAGCAATGTCTCGCCCACTTCTAGCAATGCTTCTCCAATTTCTAGCAATGTCCCGCCCATTTCTAGCGATGTCCCGCCGATTTCTGGCAATGTCCCGCCCATTTCTAGCAATGTCCCGACCATTTCTAGGATTGCCTCATCCATTTCTAGCAATGCCCCACCCATTTCTAGCAATGCCTCATCCATTTCTAGGAATGTCCCGCCCATTTCTAGCAATGTCCCGCCCATTTCTAGCAATGCTCCTCCCATTTCTAGCAATGTCCCGCCCATTTCCAGCGATGCCCCGCCCATTTCTAGCGATGCCTCATCCATTTCTAGCAATGCCCCGCCCATTTCTAGCAATTCCTCATCCATTTCTAGCAATGTCCCGCCCATTTCTAGCAATGTCTCGCCCATTTCTAGCAATGTCCCGCCCATTTCTAGCAATGCTCCTCGCATTTCTAGCAATGTCCCGCCCATTTCCAGCGATGTCCCGCCCATTTCTAGCAATGTCCGGCCCATTTCTAGCAATGTCCCACCCATTTCTAGCAATGCTCCTCCCATTTCTAGCAATGTCCCGCCCATTTCTAGCAATGTCTCGCCCACTTCTAGCAATGCTTCTCCAATTTCTAGCAATGTCCCGCCCATTTCTAGCGATGTCCCGCCGATTTCTGGCAATGTCCCGCCCATTTCTAGCAATGTCCCGACCATTTCTAGGATTGCCTCATCCATTTCTAGCAATGCCCCACCCATTTCTAGCAATGCCTCATCCATTTCTAGCAATGTCCCGCCCATTTCTAGCAATGTCTCGCCCATTTCTAGCAATGTCCCGCCCATTTCTAGCAATGCTCCTCGCATTTCTAGCAATGTCCCGCCCGTTTCCAGCAATGTCCCGCCCATTTCTAGCAATGCTCCTCCCATTTCTAGCAATGTCTCATCCATTTTTAGCAATGCCCCGCCCATTTCTAGCGATGCGCCGCCCATTTCTAGCAATGCCTCGTCCATTTCTAGCGATGCCCCGCCAATTTCTAGCAATGCCTCATCCATTTCTAGCAATGTCCTGCCCATTTCTAGCGATGCCCCGTCCATTTCTAGCAATGCCTCATCCATTTCTAGCAATGTCCCGCCCATTTCTAGCAATGCCTCATCCATTTCTAACAATGTCCCGCGCATTTCTAGCAATGTCCGGCCCATTTCTAGCAATGTCCCACCCATTTCTAGCAATGCTCCTCCCATTTCTAGCAATGTCCCGCCCATTTCTAGCAATGCCCCACCCATTTCTAGCAATGCCTCATCCATTTCTAGGAATGTCCCGCCCATTTCTAGCAATGTCCCGCCCATTTCTAGCAATGCTCCTCCCATTTCTAGCAATGTCCCGCCCATTTCTAGCAATGCTCCTCCCATTTCTAGCAATGTCCCGCCCATTTTTAGCGATGTCCCGCCCATTTCTAGCAATGTCCCGCCCATTTCTAGCAATGTCCCGCCCATTTCTAGCAATGCCTCATCCATTTCTAGCAATGCCCCACCCATTTCTAGCAATGCCTCATCCATTTCTAGGAATGTCCCGCCCATTTCTAGCAATGTCCCGCCCATTTCTAGCAATGTCCCGCCCATTTCTAGCAATGCCTCATCCATTTCTAGCAATGCCCCACCCATTTCTAGCAATGCCTCATCCATTTCTAGGAATGTCCCGCCCATTTCTAGCAATGTCCCGCCCATTTCTAGCAATGCTCCTCCCATTTCTAGCAATGTCCCGCCCATTTCCAGCGATGCCCCGCCCATTTCTAGCGATGCCTCATCCATTTCTAGCAATGCCCCGCCCATTTCTAGCAATTCCTCATCCATTTCTAGCAATGTCCCGCCCATTTCTAGCAATGTCTCGCCCATTTCTAGCAATGTCCCGCCCATTTCTAGCAATGCTACTCGCATTTCTAGCAATGTCCCGCCCATTTCCAGCAATGTCCCGCCCATTTCTAGCAATGCTCCTCCCATTTCTAGCAATGTCCCGCCCATTTCTAGCGATGTCCGGCCCATTTCTAGCAATGTCCCGCTCATTTCTAGCAATGTCCCGCCCATTTCTAGCAATGTCTCATCCAATTCTAGCAATGTCCCGCCCATTTCTAGCGATGCCCCGCCCATTTCTAGCGATGCCTCATCCATTTCTAGCAATACCCCGCCCATTTCTACCAATGCCTCATCCATTTCTAGCAATGTCCCGCCCATTTCTAGCAATGCCTCATCCATTTCTAGCAATGTCCCGCCCATTTCTAGCAATGTCCCGCCGATTTCTAGCAATGTCCCGCCCATTTCTAGCAATGCTCCTCCCATTTCTAGCAATGTCCCGCCCATTTCTAGCAATGTCCCGCCTATTTCTAGCAATGCCTCATCCATTTTTAGCAATGCCCCGCCCATTTCTAGCGATGCCCCGCCCATTTCTAGCAATGCCTCGTCCATTTCTAGCGATGCCCCGCCAATTTCTAGCAATGCCGCATCCATTTCTAGCAATGTCCTGCCCATTTCTAGCGATGCCCCGCCCATTTCTAGCAATGCCTCATCCATTTCTAGCAATGTCCCGCCCATTTCTAGCAATGCCTCGTCCATTTCTAACAATGCCCCGCCCATTTCTAGCAATGCCTCATCCATTTCTAGCAATGCCCCGCCCATTTCTAGCAATTCCTCATCCATTTCTAGCAATGTCCCGCCCATTTCTAGCAATGTCCCGCCCATTTCTAGCAATGTCCCGCCCATTTCTAGCAATGTCCCGCCCATTTCCAGCAATGCTCCTCCCATTGCTAGCAATGTCCCGCCCATTTCTAGCAATGTCCCGCCCACTTCTAGCAATGCTTCTCCCATTCCTAGCAATGTCCCGCCCATTTCTAGCGATGTCCCACCCATTTCTAGCAATGTCCCGCCAATTTCTAGCAATGTCCCGCCCATTTCTAGCAATGCCTCATCCATTTCTAGCAATGCCCCGCCCATTTCTAGCAATGCCTCATCCATTTCTAGCAATGTCCCGCCCATTTCTAGCGATGCCCCGCCAATTTCTAGCGATGCCTCATCCATTTCTAGCAATGCCCCGCCCATTTCTAGCAAATCCTCATCCATTTCTAGCAATGTCCCGCCCATTTCTAGCAATGTCTCGCCCATTTCTAGCAATGTCCCGCCCATTTCTAGCAATGCTCCTCCCATTTCTAGCAATGTCCCGCCCATTTCTAGCAATGTCCCGCCCATTTCTAGCAATGCTCCTCCCATTTCTAGCAATGTCCCGCCCATTTCTAGCGATGTCCCGCCCATTTCTAGCAATGTCCCGCCCATTTCTAGCAATGTCCCGCCCATTTCTAGCGATGCCCCGCCCATTTCTAGCGATGCCTCATCCATTTCTAGCAATGCCCGCCCATTTCTAGCAATGCCTCATCCATTTCTAGCAATGTCCCGCCCATTTCTAGCAATGCCTCATCCATTTCTAGCAATGTCCCGCCCATTTCTAGCAATGTCCCGCCCATTTCTTGCAATGCCTCATCCATTTTTAGCAATGCCCCGCCCATTTCTAGCGATGCCCCGCCCATTTCTAGCAATGCCTCGTCCATTTCTAGCGATGCCCCGCCAATTTCTAGCAATGCCTCATCCATTTCTAGCAATGTCCTGCCCATTTCTAGCGATGCCCCGCCCATTTCTAGCAATGCCTCATCCATTTCTAGCAATGTCCCGCCCATTTCTAGCAATGCCTCATCCATTTCTAACAATGCCCCGCCCATTTCTAGCAATGTCCCGCCCATTTCTAGCAATGCTCCTCCCATTTCTAGCAATGTCCCGCCCATTTCTAGCAATGTCCCGCCCATTTCTTGCAATGCCTCATCCATTTTTAGCAATGCCCCGCCCATTTCTAGCGATGCCCCGCCCATTTCTAGCAATGCCTCGTCCATTTCTAGCGATGCCCCGCCAATTTCTAGCAATGCCTCATCCATTTCTAGCAATGTCCTGCCCATTTCTAGCGATGCCCCGCCCATTTCTAGCAATGCTTCATCCATTTCTAGCAATGTCCCGCCCATTTCTAGCAATGCCTCATCCATTTCTAACAATGCCCCGCCCATTTCTAGCAATGCCTCATCCATTTCTAGCAATGCACCGCCCATTTCTAGCAATTCCTCATCCATTTCTAGCAATGTCCCGCCCATTTCTAGCAATGTCCCGCCCATTTCCAGCAATGTCCCGCCCATTTCTAGCAATGTCCCGCCCATTTCTAGCAATGCTTCTCCCATTCCTAGCAATGTCCCGCCCATTTCTAGCGATGTCCCGCCCATTTCTAGCAATGTCCCGCCCATTTCTAGCAATGTCCCTCCCATTTCTAGCAATGCCTCATCCATTTCTAGCAATGCCCCGCCCATTTCTAGCAATGCCTCATCCATTTCTAGAAATGTCCCGCCCATTTCTAGCGATGCCCCGCCGATTTCTAGAAATGCCTCATCCATTTCTAGCAATGTCCCGCCCATTTCTAGCAATGGCCCGCCCATTTCTAGCAATGTCCCGCCCATTTCTAGCAATGTCACGCACATTTCTGGCAATGCCTCATCCATTTCTAGCAATGTCCCGCCCATTTCTAGCAATGCTCCTCCCATTTCTAGCAATGTCCCGCCCATTTCTAGCAATGTCCCGCCCATTTCTAGCAATGTCCCGCCCATTTCTAGCAATGCCCCATCCATTTTAGCTAAATTTTTATACGTTGGAATCAATTTATATACCATGAATCCTGAGTTTCCAGAAACCAAATTTCAATGGAACTATACAGATAAGCTGTGAAATATTTTGAAACTAATTTGACACGGCGGTGTTGCTGACTATGGCATAAAGCATGCGTGCATACGCGCATGCACGTACAGCATAAACGCCTGCCCGATACACGCGCGCCTTAGATACATAGGTCCGGAAATACATATGGCAGCAACAGCGTCCAGTCAAATTAGTTTCAAGATATTCAACTGATTGTTTCTTAAACAGTAAAGACATACAATTCGTACACTTGACGGACTATTCACCGTCAAGGACAGAGCTAGACACGTCACTATGTACTGTGATGCCAGCCTACATATGAAGTAATTGGGTTTGACGTCATACTTGTTGGACAGATCGGATCTCTCCATGAAAAAGCTAATCTAAAAAACTTGAAAAATCGTGAAGAATTTACAGCGACATGTCGAATATTTTGAATTTATGTTGAACGGAAGCTGCTTAGGCAATAACAGAATCCACCACAAGTAGTTTTAAAATATTCAATTATGTGATGCAGATTTCACGGAAACTATCACCAAAGTATGTGCATGTGTATGTGAGTGCGTGCGTGCGTGCGTGCGTGCGTGCGTGCGTGCGTGCGTGCGTGCGTGCGTGCGTGCGTGCGTGCGTGGGTGCGTGGGTGGGTGCGTGCGTGCGTGCGTGCGTGCGTGCGTGAGTGCGTGGGTGCGTGGGTGCGTGGGTGCGTGCGTGTGTGCTTGCGTACGTATGTGTTGTCCCGAATCACGCCATCACAGTCCCCACCCACAATATATGGACCACAGCAGTTTTAGCTATGTCTCGCCCATTCATAGTTAATCTTCTTTATTATGTAATACTCATCCCGTTGAATACTTTGAAGCTAATTTGACTGGAAGGCAACAACTTCCAGTCAAATTGGTTTCAAAATTTTCAGCAGCTTACCTGTAGGATTGCTTTTATACCACATTGCCAAACTATAGCTGGCACCTCTATGGAGTTGTTATCCTTTAATCTCCACCACACCTTACTCGTGTTGGGATCCATCGATCCCCGAACGCCTTGACAATCAAAACTATATAGATTAGCTGTTGAATATTTTGAGCGCCCAGTTTAATTAGTTTCAAAATATTCAAAAGCATGTTTATTAAATAGTAAAGACATACAATTCGTATAGAGTGTCAGACCATTGAGCGTTTAAGACAGACTAAATCGATTCATTTATGCTGTAATTGATTTTGGCATCATCCTACAAGTCGCGTAGTTGATTATGACGTCATATGATGGATTGATAAATTGGACAGGTTCATTACGATGGTATGTGCTACATATTGTCGTGTTGCCGCTAGCAATGTCCTGAACACAAAGCATACATGTAGCATTAAGAAACAGAGATACTATTACAGTGCTGTACTCGGCCATATAATGTCATTAAGTAACACAGAGATACCATTACATTCCTGTACTCGGCCACGTAATGACGTTAAGTAACACAGAGATACTATTACCGGCCTGTACTCGACCATGTAGTCGCATTCAGTAACACAGAGATACTGTTACCGGCCTGTACTCAGCCACGTAATGACATTCAGTAACACAGAGATACTATTACCGGCCTGTACTCAGCCACATAATGGCATTCAGTAACACAGAGGTACTATTATCGGCCTGTACTCAGCCACGTAATGGCATTGAGTAACACAGAGATACTATTACCGGCCTGTACTCAGCCACGTAATGACATTCAGTAACACAGAGATACTATTACCGGCCTGTACTCAGCCACGTAATGACATTCAGTAAAACAGAGGTACTATTACCAGCCTGTACTCGGCCATGTAATGACATTCAGTAACGCAGAAATACCATTGCTCAACCAGCTAGCACAGGTCTTATCTACAAGTGGGTAATATCGATAACAAGCACACTATGCTATTAAATATAATTATGTCGCTTTTCTTGTGTTACGGTCTCCTGTTTCTCAGTCTACTAAAACATTCATAGACACTCTCAATATGATAGCGCTGCTGCCGCTGCATTTTAAGCCATATGGTGGCCATTTTAGATTGTAAATGCCTAAATACATGTGACTACACACTTACATTGCCTAAATACATGTGACTACACACTTACATTGTCTAAATACACGTGACTACACACTTACATTGTCTAAATACATGTGACTACACACTTACATTGTCTAAATGCATGTGACTACACACTTACATTGTCTAAATACATGTGACTACACACCTACATTGTCTAAATTGTACAAATCGTTCATATGTAGACAAACTGTCAAATTTCCAGCATGACCCCACCCCACCCCTTAAAAAGGTTGTGTCAGCAATTTGAGCAACGTTTATCAGCATCGGCCAGCACTATCAGATTCCCCGGGGAAAAAAATGGTATAAGATCAATCGCAATTATAAAGTGAACACCATTTCCCCAGAGAGCGCAATTCTGTGACTGGCTAAACCTGATAGACAAATTAACCGCCATACAGGTAGTCAACTATTCCGGCATTTGCCAGAATTCTAGCGCTCCCCACCCACCCACCCCCAACCCACCCCTCTTCAACACCCCACCCCCACCCCCGCCCACCCCAATCCACCCCTCTTCATACCCCCACCCCAGTTTGACACCTGCTAATCATGATGGCATGTGCTATAGATGGCAGCTAATTTCCATATTTTGCATACGTGCAGCCATATATAATATGTATTGTAATTAGCTGTGCTGGGTGTTGTCTGCGTTGTAATCTACAGGGAGTTGACGTCTGTAGGCGTTAAGGCTGTGATGCCCACAGCCGGATACTACATCTTTCCAGACTTTGAATTACTGAGAGACTCTCTCAAGAGGCGAGGCATAACCACATGCCGCAAGATGTGTCAACTACTAATGGAAGAAGCCAGTGTCGCGGTAAATACATTATATATGAATCTCATAGTGCCTATGTCTATCATGGGTGTGTGCATGCATACATGCGTGCGTGTATGCGACCACAATCTCTGGACCAGTCAGAATCGGAGACCATAGGGTGTCATAGCTCTATTGTTCCTGACAGAAGAGACAAGGGGGGGGGGGTGAGAGTAGATCTATCGTTTCTGAATAAATATCACACCTAAGTATTAAATGCTTTAACATTCAATCCTTTGTCATTAATGGATTCTGCAGTACATAGCTCTATTGTTACTTGCTGAAGAGACAATGAGAAGGGTAGATCGATTGTTGCTGAATGAATATCACACCTAAGCACTAAAAACGTTAATATTCAAGCCATATGTAGTTAAGCCATTCTTCACTATATAGAGATAATATTACTGGATAAAAAGACAATGGATATGTCAATCCAAACCTGGGGGTGGGTGGGTGAGCCGCATGGGGTGGTGCAGAATGTAGTCAAGTCATGTTCACGCATGTGGGTCCTGGCTGAAGAGGCAATGGGAAGGGCAATACTGAAATGGGTATGGGAGGACTGGTGGTGTGGAATGCGGACAATGCAAGACATGAACCAATGCTAATACTTCCTGTTCTGATGCTACGGCCATACTTCTGCAGGAGTTTTAAGCAAATATCCAGTTGCAGACTGACAGGAGTCTCTTTTTGAAAATTTTGAATAGGAATACCTCGCTCTATATGTTTGCATATGGCTGATAATGTGAATGCCAGAGCGCTTTCGTGAGTATGAATGTACGTAGAATATGGAGACAGCAACACCAACAACAACACCAACAACACCAACAACAACAACAACAACAACAACAATGATGCCTGGGTGCCTACAATCCTATAAAATGTCTTAAATGCAATAGCTTTTTTACTCCCAGAATTCCAACATCAAGGTATACAGGTGAGCTGTTGAATATGTTGAAACTAATTTGAATGGACATTGTTGACAACAGTGCGCAGCCAATCAGCTATAGGCTTTCATTGAACTGATCTGTAGAATGTGCCACAGTTTTTAGTTCTTTGATCATTCATTCATAATTCATGGGATCTATTCACAGAATGTATGGGATTTGAAATTCATCAATATTACCCTGTGGGAAATACTTTGAGAAAACATTCCTCCGACCTGTACAACAACGTGTTCAAACATCATCAAGCAAATATACAGTTATACCGACCACAATAGAGCAGCTTTGAGTCCAACTAAAAGCATTTTCACACAGAAATCATAGTTAATTTATAGTTAAAAAGCCATATAATATAGGAATACCTATAGATCTATCCTTCCCCCCCCCCATTGTCTCTTTAGTCAGAAGCTATAGAGCTATGACACCCTATGGTCTCCAGATTCTGATTGGTCAAGAGATTTTGGCAGGAAAATTTCCACCTGTCAATCATCTGCACCCATCAATAGGTCTACATCCCGAACACCGGCTGGGAGATAGGCGGCTGTCCTGATTAGTCGGGTGCGGGTAATGTTACCTGTGGCATCATCTAATTTGTATTTGTCACGGCCCTTTTACCCCACCAAAAGCTCTTGATTAATCAGAATCGAGTATTTGTTGGCTGGAAAAAAGGGGCTTGGCCTAATATGCAAATGACCTGCTCTTGCCCAATCAGAACAGCTGCCTATCCAATTGCCTTTCTACTAGTGTCTATGTCATTCGTGTGCGTGCGTGCGTGCGTGCGTGCGTGCGTGTGTGGATGGGTGGATTGGTGGGGGTGGATGGGTGGGGTGGGTGGGTGAGTGAGTAAGTGGCTGCACAGGGAGGCGCGTGAGTGGCCGGGAAGGTGGACAGGAGGGGCGGAAGGGCAAGTAAGCGAGTGCTGGGAGGAATACTCTTGAGCGTGAGAAAGAAGTGAGAGGAAGGGCTGAGCGATGGGAGTGAGAAAGTGAATGGGGTGGAGTGTGTAGGGTGAGGAGGGAGTGGCTGAGAGAAACAATAGAGGGGAGTAGGAGAGGGGATGTACAATTTCTGCTGGGCAATACACGTGAAGTGGTCCGCTATTTTAACAGGTCGATGACCCACATTTGGATGGTCTATTCTGAAAATGTGGTATTTGATCGGCAAAATGCGGCCTATGAGGGATCCATATCTAACTAAGCTCCACCCACGTTTTCCGCGTGTTAGAATCATTTTATATACTTTGAATACTGACTGTTCAGTATCTCAATTTCAAGGTAACTATGCAGGTAAGCTGTTGAATATTTTGAAAATAATTTGACTGGTTGCTATTGCTGTCCATGAGATCGGCAGACGGGCATTCTCTGAGTCCTGCATTGTTATCTATGTTTCGGCAGACGAGCATTCTCGGAGTCCTGCATTGTTATCTAGGCTTCAGCAGACGGGCATTTCCCGATTCTTTCATTGCTATCTAGGGTTCAGCAGACGAGCGTTCCCTGATTCCTTCATTGTTATCCATGGTTCAGCAGACGAGCATTCCCTGATTCCTTCATTGTTTTCTATGGTTCAGCAGACGAGCGTTCCCTGATTCCTTCATTGTTATCCATGGTTCAGCAGACGAGCATTCCCTGATTCCTTCATTGTTATCTATGGTTCAGAAGACGAGCGTTCCCTGATTCCTTCATTGTTAACCATGGTTCAGCAGACGAGCATTCCTTGATTCCTTCATTGTTATATATGGTTCAGTAGACGAGCATTGCATAATTCCCGCATTGTTATCTATAGTTCAGCAGACAAGTATTCCACGATTCCTTCATTGTTTTCTATGGTTCAGCAGAGGAGCATTCCCTGATTCCTTCATTGTTATCTATGGTTCAGCAGACGAGCATTGCATAATTCCCGCATTGTTATCTATGGTTCAGCAGACGAGTATTCCATGATTCCTTCATTGTTTTCTATGGTTCAGCAGAGGAGCATTCCCTGATTCCTTCATTGTTTTCTATGGTTCAGCAGAGGAGCATTCCCTAATTCCTTCATTGGTATTTTTGGTTCAGCAGACGAGTATTCCATAATTCCGTCAAGATTATCTATGATTCAGCAGACGAAAATTCCATGATTCCTGCATTGTTATCTAGGGTCAGCAGACAAGTATTCCACGATTCCTGCATTGTTATCTAGGGTCAGCAGACGAGTATTCCACGATTCCTTCATTGTTATATATGGTTCAGTAGACGAACATTCCATGATTCCTGCATTGTTATCTATGATTCAGCAGACAAGCAGTACATGTATGTAACTCTATTGACAGGTGATGGCAGGTGGACCAGACTTCCTGCGCCCTCCCACGGAGTTCACTACACGCCTGTGCTACGTTGACTTTGACGGCTCTATCTCTTTGGCAGCTAGTCGAGACCTGGGTTTACAGTGCGACCTCGCGGAGAACTTTGTAAAAGAATACTGTGGAGATATATACGAGGCCATACAGGTGGGTGCAACTAGAGATACGATTATCGGGATGTGGTTAGGAGGGATGTGGCTAGTCGGGTTGTAGGTATGAGGGATGAGGCTAGTCGGGTCATATGTAGGAGGGAGGAGATTAGTCGGGTTGTGTATAGGAGTGATGAGGTTAGCCTAGTTTAGGTAGGTGGTGCGACAAGAGATATGATTATCGGGATGTGTGTGGGAGGGATGAGGTTAGTCAGGTTGTGGGTAGGAGGGATGAGGTTAGTCGGGATGTGGGTAGGAGTGATGAGGTTAGTGAGGTTGTGGGTAGGTGGGATGGGGTTAGTCGGGTTGTGGGTAGGAGGGATGAGATTAGTTGGGTTGTGGGTAGGAGGGAAAAGTTAGTCGGTTTGCCGGTATGAGGGATGAGGTCAGTCAGGTTGTAGGTAGGAGGGATGAGGGTAGTCGTGTTGTGGTTAGTCGGGAAAGGTTAGTCGGGTTGTGGGTAGGAGGGATGAGGTTACTCAGGTTGTGGGTAGGAGTGATGAGGTTAGTCAGGTTGTGGGTAGGAGGGATGAGGTTAGCTTAGTTTAGGCAGACAACTAGAAGAACGTATGAGGATGAGGTAAAGGAAAAATAGGAAAATTAAACAAAAGATGCTGACTAATGATGGAAGGACAACGACGATGACGACGACAATGGTGATGTTCATGCTTTACAGATCTTAGCACGTACCAAATCTCAATTGTCTGTGAGTACACACTGATAGACTTACAAATGTATTCATGTTTTTCAGTGTTTAAAAGAATGGGTCCTGGCACAACTAAAGGAATAGACCACTGGCTTCAATGGCTTGATATAGCGACGTCATCCCAGTATATAATCCACAGAATAGACTACTGGCTTCAATGGCTTGATATGGTGACGTCATTCCAATATGTAATCCACAGAATAGACTACTGGCTTCAATGGCTTGATATAATGACGTCATTCCAATATGTAATCCACAAAATAGACTACCGGCTTCAATGGATTGATATAGTGACGTCATTCCAATATGTAATCCACAGAATAGACTACTGGCTTTAATAACTTGATATGGTGACGTCATTCCAATATGTAATCCACAGAATAGACTACTGGCTTCGATGGCTTGATATAGTGACGTCATTCCAATATGTAATCCACAGAATAGCCTACTGGCTGCAATGGCTTGATATAGTGACGTCATTCCAGTATGTAATCCACAGAATAGACTACTGGCTGCAATGGCTTGATATAGTGACGTCATTCCAATATGTAATCCACAGAATAGACTACTGGCTGCAATGACTTGATATAGTGAGGTCATCCCAATATGTAATCCACAGAATAGACTACTGGCTTCAATGGCTTGATATAGTGACGTCATCCCAATATGTAAGCCACAGAATAGACTACTGGCTGCAATGACTTGATATGGTGACCACAATATTTAATCCACAGAATAGACTACTGGCTTTAATGACTTGATATAGTGACGTCATCCCAATATGTCAGCCACAGAATAGACTACTGGCTGCAATGACTTGATATAGTGACGTCATCCTAATATGAAATCCACAGAATAGACTACTGGCTGCAATGACGGGATATCGTGACGTGATCCCAATATTTAATCCATAGAATAGACTACTGGCTGCAATGACTTGATATGGTGACGTCATTCCAATATTTAATCCACAGAATAGACTACTGGCTTCAATGGCTTGATATAATGACGTCATCCCAATATGTAAGCCACAGAATAGACTACCGGCTGCAATGACTTGATATAGTGACGTCATTCTAATATGTAATCAACAGAATAGACTACTGGCTGCAATGACTTGATATGGTGACGTCATCCCAATATTTAATCCACAGAGAAATAAATGCAGATTAACGAGAAGCTGATATTATGTTGTTTGAAATTTCTCACATTGTTTATCGTGCCTTTCACGAGAGTTTCGCTAAGTAGAATGTCAGTTTATTGAATACCCATACTTCAGATAAATGTCTTCTAGGCTCACAATATAGGCCGTTCTTAAACCTTTTCATAATGAATCCAGCCCAAACCGGCCTCTGCAGCAATCATGAGGAATCTCCATTTGCGGGCCAAGAGAAGACTATCATTGAAATGTTACCACTGAAATGACTGGCTCTGTAACCGAGCCAGCCATTCCTGTAATAAATTTTCAAAAATAGTCTTCCCATAGCCTACAAGTTGAGATTCAATAAGGAAATATTTGGATTTTCTTGACCAAATTTAGATATTAAAGGATTAAGGCTGATAATGTTAGAGCCATTATTAATTATTCACAAAGGTGCCTACATATGTACTGACAGCTAGTCAACAATCAGGAGCAAGATATTACATTAACACGCGTGGCAGGCGATACTTGTGACTAAAGCCAGCTTTGTCAGAAATTTCAAATATTTCACAGATCGACGGACAAACAGACAGACCAACTTATACTCGCTACGCGTCTTGACTAAAAGCTTTTCAGAGACAATTCGAGAAGTCTACATGGAACCAGTTACTTATATAGACGATAGATGCATGGAACCAGTTTACCGTCTATGTAGTGAATGCGTATTTCCTAATGTCATATCTTGGCCGCGTTTTGAATAATTTACAATGGTAACCTCATGTTATATTATCTACTCTCAAAGACATGAAGCTTGAGACAGCCTCACTGTATCTCCTTGTCATAATCTTGTACATTTCAACCATGTTTCCTCTGGAACGGCAGTGCGCTAAGCTTGGTACAATCAGCTTTTGCAATCTCTCTTTGTATCCTAGGGATGACATCCCATGCATTTTTTACGGTTTAAAATAACCAGTTATACAAACAAACCATTTACGAATTCACGGGGTATGAACATGGAACAGTCAGACATAGGAACATTATTGCATAATTTAAGAAAATATTTGATTCCAAATGGCCAGAAAGTCAACACCGTGACGTACCCCCTACATTCCATCAGTTCGTCCATCAAATCGAATCTCATTAACGATAGACCGATTTGAGGCAAATTTGGCTAGAAGTATCATATGGTGGTAGGCTCCAGAACTTCTATGCATAATTTTGATTGGTAAATCGTTTTGGTAAAAGTCTTCAAAACGCTTCTTCTCCTTAGCTCCTTGGCAAATTTCAACAGAATATGGCTAGAAGGACCCTATCGTGGTAGTCTATAAAAATCCGATTCAAAATTTTGATTGGTCAACTTTTCGGGGTGAAAATCTTATATTTTATTGAAACTTTCCAGGAAATTGTCAAAGCGCATTTGTTCCTTAACTATTTGGTAGATTTTAACAACATTTGGCTGGAAGGTTAGCTTTAGAACGTCTGCTCAAAATTTTGATTGATCTCTGTTTTTGGCAATCATCCTGGATTTTCCAAAATATTTATGGAACCATTTTAAACACTACTTCTTGTTAAAGGCGAACACAAGAAGAAGGGTCACCATAGTTTGCATAAAACACGCAGTTCTATCGTAGAGCCCATATTTAAACTACTGTGTAAAATCCTGCGACATTTATATATAAATCCAATTAAAATGGTGTTAAAAAGCGCTATGTTATTATAATTTTCTGCGAGTTAATTAAATATATGACGTCATAGGTTGAATCCCATCCGACAAGAATCATGATACCGGCACTCTGAAGACAGGGGCGCATGCATTTGGATGGTGATATCTCTATAGGTGCTATCGACATCATTTATATATGTGCACATTGAAGAGATTAAGACGTTTATCACACTATCGCAAATTTATGGAATACATTTGTTATTTTCATACAATAGTTGCCGAACCTTAAGATGGCCATTTTCTATGAAGATACTTACCAGTTACATGAATATTACAATATCTCATGAAGTTTTGAGGCTAGTATGAAAACATAAGTACTTAAAGATGGACTGGATGTGTGTATGAACTATCTAAATTGTCATATCAATAGATGCAACTTTAATAACATTATCTGCCGTAGCGTCAGTGGGAGTGCTAATTCAAAAGTGGCAATTATATTGATATGCCTATACTATCGTATCATTCATTTATGAATTTTTTTATAGGCCTAATGTCAAACTCGGCACCATCAGTGAAAGCACACAAAGGACTGTTATTAAATATTCTTCAACATTTCCGCAAATATAGTTTATATATTCCAAACACCGCTGAAGAGAACCCCCTTATAAAACGCAATTCACAATTTTATTGCGATAGCGTTGGATGACAGTGAGAAAAGCGTTCAACTTATGACGTCATACACCTCGTCCGGGAATATAAATTTAACTAATGTATCACATATTTAAGTAACGAAGATATATATAGTTCTAAGTTGAGCGCAGAGCTTACAATTATATTTTTGAAAACGGTCCGGTCTGTAGATTCATGTTATACAAAGTAATATAGAGGGTCTGGTGTTTACCTTTAATCAATGATTCGATTTTAAGTAAACTTATCGTGGTAGGCTTCGTCATATCAAATGAGAATTTTGATTGGTCTATTTTTGTGGTGGCCATTTTGGATTTTACCTAAAATTATACATCCTGTCTATTTACTTGCAAACTGTGCAAATGATAATGATCCAGGTGATCGCATTGGGCCTCTTGTTCAGCATGAATTGCCAGACGAGGTATGGCTTCATTATGATGACATAGTCTCTTGAATTTCAAAGCCATAGAAGCCAACACCGCATTCTCGTTTTGTGTGATTTACAGAAACGCCTCGATTTCTGCCAGAAATAATTAGACTAGGAATTAGACTGTTTTATAATCTAACCCGAATCATAAGTATTATATATTATTATGTAACTGTAAATCAATTAAAGATGTACTCAAGTGATATATGATAGACATAAGAACCACGAATGCAAATGACATACGGGTAATTTATGTTTTGAGTAGCCGCATATGAATTACAACATTAATAATTTTTGTTTTATTTGTAAAACTCATACGTAATGTCATTATGACTTCATTAGCATTTACAGTTAAACCGTGTGGGCCTTCAACAGTGACCCCAGAGGACAGTGGTTTATTTAGAGAGAGAGAGAGAGAGAGAGAGAGAGAGAGAGAGAGAGAGAGAGAGAGAGAGAGAGAGAGAGAGAGAGAGAGAGAGAGGGAGGGAGGGAGGGAGGGAGGGAGGGAGGGAGGGAGGGAGGGAGGGAGGGGAGAGAGGGAGGGAGGGAGGGAGGGATCAACACAATAGTTGTTCACTTGTCTGCATCCTCTGTAATCTATATTCTTTTATTTATATGTCACGGAGTTGACATATTTTCTCATAGCCTGTTATTGCAAATGTGTTACACGTTTATTTGGAGGTTATCGTTGCTGCTGTCCTTTGATTATACATTAGTAATTGTTATCGAAAATAAAACCCAACAAAATCATTAAATCTATAACCTTTATGCCCAATATTATTGCTCACTCTAGATTTGGACATTTGTGTAGAATGACTCATATGCCGGAAGAGTGACCCTTGTAGTACATTACTGCTGACGCGCTACCACTCTGATGCCTCGCCATTAACTACTACACACCGTGTTCTGTCATGTAGTAATGAAGTAATCTAACCGTTGATGGTTCCGTTAATGTCATAGTGCCTTGGTTTTTGAATGAGGCGTGCATGTGGAACATTCTCAATGCTTTCATAAAGTCACAGTACATTACCTCTACGCATCCTCCTTTGTCAAATATCTGTGTCCATTTGTCCAAAACTTGTATTATCTGCAATATTGTAGATCGTCCACTAATAAATCTGAATTGTTTATCGCTACAGCGTTTATCCATCTTCATGTGGTCTATTATTGTTTCGCGTATGCTTTACTCTAGAACGTTGCAGAGTAGGCCTACACTGGTCAAGATCACAGATCTATACCTTCCCAGGTCCTTCCTATCCACTTTCTTATATATGGCTGTTATATTTTCACATTTCCAGTCATCTGGTAGTTGGTTAGTTAGTAGTGATATTTTGAATATGATTGCTAATGGCTCTGATAAACTGTCACTATCTTCCTTGAGAATTCGTGGTTGAATTGTGTCTGGGCCTGGAGATTTTGCAGTCTTCAGGTTATCCAACCTTTTCTTTATCATCTCTCGACTGATTCTGAAGACACCTATTTGTTGCACGTTTAGACTGTTCTCCTGGGTGAATACAGATGAGAAAAAATCTGCCAATACGTTAGCTGTTTGTTTGTCCGTGTTTGTCATTTCCGTTTTGTTTGCGTCTTTGTTTAGTTGATGGACTTGATATTTGTACGTATTGATAGAATGTCGTCGGATTGTCATTGCCACTTTCTGCTTTGTACTTCTCATATTGTTTGGCAGTATGTATGATTACTGTATTCTGCGGCTGTAGTAATAGAAACATCCTACAGCTGCAATCAGTCCTTCTTCGTTTTTGCCCACTGTGTCTTGTCCTCAGCCAAAATCCTTAGCTTCCTCAGGTCCATTCTTGATTTGAGTGTACTTAGTCCTGCTTTCTTGAGGTCACCCCGTAGCACGCTTAGCAGATTTATGCAATGGCGTTCTCTCCTGACTCTGTATTTGCTGGCTCCGAGTAGGGCGAACTCCAAGGCTCTCTGTCCTTAGCACATGGCACATGGCTGTCATTCTTGTTAAATGTCCAACTTGATTCCTGCAATATTCGCGGTACATGTTGCTGTCTCTAGTCTTCAGATATTTGGTCCATAATCTCTCCTTGCTAGTGCTTTTCTGTTCATTTGTATTGGGTGTTTTTGCTTCTCCTTTTGGGGTTTAATGTTCTTTTGGGAAGTGTAGTCTCTACAGATTCCATGAGCATAACTTTGAAGGTATGCTATTGTTTTTATTACGTCGCAATGGACCTTTCCACTTTATCCACCGATCATATGACGTCATAATCAACTACGTGATGTGTAGAATTACATCATAATGAATGACGTAGATAAGTACGCCATGAACGCATATTTGAAGACGGACTATGTTTGTTGTACAAATTGTATGTTTTTACTATTTAATAAACAGTCTTTTGAATATTTTATAACTAATTTGACTGGGCGCTGTTGCTCGCCCAGTTAAATTAGTTACAAAATATTCAACAGCTTACCTGTATAGCTTTCAGGAAATTTACAGTTAGGGCATGCTGGGATCGATCAATCCCAACACGGTGAAGTATGAGTAAAGTTTAGCTAGAGGTGAGCGGGGATAGCTAAGACTGGAAAGATCCATTGCATATAACTACAAACAACTCATCCCATTCTCGGTGTGTTTTTTCACCTAACTTTGCGCAGTCTCTTGTCATAGATATACCTGCTTTTGTTTTATGAGCTTTCATGTACTTCAAAATTACACTGAAATTCACTCACTGAGTGATCGATCACTCTTACCGATCGCCACTCCTGAAAATTCATTTTAAATTGTCCCAGTAAAAGTCGTAAGATTTTCGTCTTACAGTCAGTGAGAGCACACGCACGTGTGGAGATCAATCAGTACCATTATAGATAGGCTCGTCTACAACTGTGGTGATACTTAACATCCTTGGCAACCAAATCTATGTCACCTATTTTTGTCAACATTACCCAGTCATTTGGTTTTCTCGCAGCAGTTTGTATGCTATTAGCAGCATCTATACTTTCACAAAGTCCGAGGGATTCCCGTTTAGTTCCTTTTTTTTCTCTTTTTCACAAAACAGGCATTTATTTTGAAATGTCGCCGAATATCCACTTGTCATTGCTTCCACTTCAGACCATAACAGTGGTTTGACAGAGGATTGCTCAGTGTCCACGTGCTAGTCTGCGTCACTAGAAATAGCGGTAAAGTTGTAGTAACATTTTGGGTGAAACCCATCATGATCTGAATAATCACTAGGAAGATTGTCACACACACTTTTATATTTTGATGATTTCCATTTGAACAGTCTCTTCTCTGAAGCAATTTTACAGATTGCCAGTGCTGATCAGTGAATGGCACGACTGGATCAGAAGTTTTTACTGAATGCACTTGAGTAGTTTTTCTTGCTGTTGCGCCATTTGTGACTGGACGTCTACATCTGAAAAAGAAAACTACTTTAAAGAAAGTATTTAGTTGCAATATACAATGCATTGAAATTATGTAATGACTGGAATTAGAAACATTTTTTTTTATTTAGAAGGTAAACTAATTTAAGAAAACATTTACTTTGAATAACATTTTCGAAAATTTCCCCATCGGGTCTGTTATTTAAAATAATCCACATAACACAACAAGCGTAGGTTCTTTGCTTAGTATCAGCTGAAAGAGACCTGCATTACCTTTAATATGATGGGTCTTGGGTAAGGCTGGGTGTATAAATAAGAGAGGGTGTGACTTTGAATTTCCCCTACCCCTAATTTGTCAGATACGCCAAATATCAAGGTACCTTTGAAATCATCCAATTTAAACGAAATCGGAATATATTCAGCAACTAAGAATACTCATTTCATATACTACATATATTAGGCTATCTAAAAACAGCATCAGTTTGTTTGGCCTCTTTCGGGTGATTAAACACCCCAGTAGCTCTTGGACTATTAGGAGTATACACCCACTATGTATTTAACGCCGCATCACGATGAAAGCCCATCTATCTCAATTTCAATACAACATACAAGAAAGCTCTTGAGCATTTTCACCGAAGCCGTTGCATCTGTAGACAGCAACAGCGTCAAGACAAGTTAATTTCAAACCGCTCGCCAGGGAATTCTTACATCATAAGACATATCGCGTTGCATATAGCGGTAGCTTATATCAGGGATAGATCCGATCTGCCACTCATGGATCTGATGTCATAATCACGAACCTTTCCAGTTTATCCATCCATCTTGTGACGTCATAACCAACCACGTGACGCGTAGGATGACGTCATGATCAATTACAGCACTAAGGACTCTATTTAGGTCCGATGCGTTGTACGAATTGTATGTCTTTACTATTTAATAAACATTCTGCCGAATGTGTTGAAACTAATTTGACTGGGTACAGTTGCTGTCATAGGTAGCAACAGCACCCAGTCAAATTAGTTTTAAAATATTCAACAGCTAAGCTGTAAGGTTTTCTGGAAATTGATAGTCAGGGAGTTCAATGATCGATCGATACCAATACAGGAGAAGTGCGGGTGGAGCTTAGCTAGAGATGGGCGGGACATAGGTAAACCGGAAAGGTCTATTACGTCACACGTTAGCAGACATCACAATGTATCTGGCTCCGTATTGACATCGAAAAGTCCATCAAGTGTACAAATTGTATGTCTTCGTGAATTAATACATTAATAACCTTTCTGGAAGTAAACCTTTCTTGAAAGTAATTTTACTGGAAGCTGTTGCGGCCATATACAGCAACAGGCCGACAGCCCAGGTCAAATTAGTTTCAAAATATTCAACAGCTTACCTGTATAATTACCTTAAAATTTAGATTCTGGGAATTCAGGTTTTAAAGTATTAACTCGAAACCAACATTATTGGTCCATGACTCGTAAATAGTGGAAGAGATTCCGTCTGAGCGGAGTGTAGCTAGAAATAGATCATTTTAATGACTGAATGACGGGGTGGCCATGACGAGAATATCGATCAATGAACTGTCGATTAATCGATTATCCATATAACCGCAAATGGGCAGTACTAATATTATACATAATCTTAGGTCTATTCACATGTGTATACCGAAACTGTAACTTCGTCAAAACCTATGCGGTTATTGCCGCGAAATAAAAGTTTTATAGAGTATTTTAATTCATGGAAAACGCCCTTTCTAAAACATCGGGACCATAAACGAACTACCCAGCAAGAGGGCGCTGTGGTTTATCTACCCAGCAAGAGGGCGCTGTGGTTTATCTACCCAGCAAGAGGGCGCTGTGGTTTATCTACCCAGCAAGAGGGCGCTGTGGTTTATCTACCCAGCAAGAGGGCGCTGTGGTTTATCTACCCAGCAAGAGGGCGCTGTGGTTTATCTACCCAGCAAGAGGGCGCTGTGGTTTATCGTGTACTATTTTCGCCAAGGTGCGGCACCTAATGGCCTATAAATAAGATTCACCGAGTTCATATTATAGAGTGACTTCGGATCAAATGCTTCAAATCTGTTAATCTGCCGTTTGTTTTAATTAACTGGTGTGACGAATGTATCGAATTATCGTGTACGGACATATCGAAGTAATTAATGCATCGTCGATACATCTGCATTACAGCGGAATTATCGTGTACAGACTTACCGAAGTAATCAACACATTGGCATTACACCGGAAATATCATGTACAGATTGATCCATCGATATTGGAATTATCGTGTCCAGACTTACCGATGTAATCGATTATCATACATTGGCGTTACACATACATTATAGTGTCCAGACTTACCGAAGTAATCGAAACATTGGCATTACACGCGAACACGGCCTTAGTTATCGTCATTGCACTGTTAAGTGAAGTTAAAGCAAATTAACAATTTGGTACACTCGCATAAAGGCCACATGTCGATGAAGAAATAATCAAATTATTCGAATTAGGACATTCTACACATATTTTAATCACCGAGGGCTTCTCTCACTAACGCCTCCCATCAAAATGTGTACTTGTTTGCCTTTAACATCGCGTGTGCTCCCGTCACCATTTTGTCTTCTCATACGATAGTGACAATGTCATGCATAGCTACACCACAACTTTTAATATTTAACTATTTTTGAAAACTTTGAAACTAATTTGACTACATGTTGTTGCTGTCTAAGACAGCAACATTCAAATCAACCTAGTTTTACAATATTCACTGACTTACCCTACACTTGCTTTTGCAACACACTGCCAAACTATAGATTGCAGTTCTATGATGAGCGTTTATACAGAGACAGACTGCCAAACTATAGATTGTAGCTCTATGTGTGAGTGTTTATACAGAGACAGACTGCCAAACTATAGATTGTAGCTCCATGTTTGAGTGTTTTTACAGAGACAGACTGCCAAACTATAGATTGTAGCCCTATGTTTGAGTGTTTATACAGAGACAGACTGCCAAACCATAGATTGCAGTTCTATGATTGAGTGTTTATACAGAGGCAGACTGCCAAACTATAGACTGCAGTTCTATGTTTCAGTGTCTATACAGAGACAGACTGCCAAACCATAGATTGTAGCTCTATGTTTGAGTGTTTTTACAGAGACAGACTGCCAAACTATAGATTGCAGTTCTATGATTGAGTGTTTATACAGAGGCAGACTGCCAAACTATAGACTGCAGTTCTATGTTTCAGTGTCTATACAGAGACAGACTGCCAAACTATAGATTGTAGCTCTATGTTTGAGTGTCTATACAGAGACAGACTGGCAATCTATAGATTGCAGTTGTATGATTGAGTATATATATATATATATATATATATATATATATATATATATATATATATATATATATATATATATATATGTATAAATGTTTGTGTCGTGTAAGCCAAGTTGCCTAGGGAACCACTTGGAGAATGCTTCAGTTGGATAGGTGTGTGTCGTGCAAGCCAAGGGGCCTAGGGAACCACATGGCGAATGCCTCAGTTAGATAGGTCATTGAAATATATTTTAACCCCTCTCGCGTCAACTTAACCCTTTAATGTTCAAGTTGGTCAAAAACGGTCGCTGCCGTGATCTTGAGAAATGTCCATCTGCAGGCTAAGAGAAGAATATTTTTGAAGATTTACCACTGGAATGACTGTCTCGGTAACCGAGCCTGCCATTCCAGTGATAAATTTTCAAAAATACTCTTCTTGGTCTGCAATTGGACACTGACTAAGCAGAAATTTTCTTGACCATTGCACGTTTGATGAATGCCCATTTGAAGGTTAACAGAAATCAATTTTTGCTATACATTTACAAAAATACACGTTTTGGCTGCAAAAATCAGAATTTCCTTGAAAAGTATTGGCAATTAAATGGTTAATTGAAATAAATCGTCATTTGAGCGCTTTAATGCGTTGCTGAGGGGTTAATAACAGCAAATGTGAATCGAGTATATAGCGAGATAATGAATGTGGTCTAGCATGGCTAGGGTCAGGGCCTTCTTGCTCACAGTGATGTGAGCAAGAAGGCCCTGACCATAGCCATGCTGGAAGAAATGTACCCTCAGGAGACATGGATAAGGATCTACACAGATGGATCAGCCAAAGATGCAATTATGAGCGGAGGTGCCGGACTGCACATACAGTATCCAAACGGACAACATGAGTCAGCTGCAATACCGACAGGCAAACACTGCACAAACTACAGAGCTGAAGTCGAAGCACTGGTTCATGCAGCTAATACCATCAGCAGATCAGAAGACCATATTGCACAGATTGTCTTTTTATCTGATGCCCGCTCCGTCCTTGAGGGTATCACCAAAGGTAAGCTGCCACAACTTGAAGAAGCACTACAAACCATCAAATGCTTTCGGATAGCACTGCAGTGGATCCCCTCACACTGTGGAGTCCAAGGAAATGAGGAAGCAGACAAGATGGCAAAGGTGGGTGCAGAAGAGAATCAGACAGAAAACATGGTTACCCATACAGAGATGAAGACTATCATCAAGTCACTCTATAGAACACCTCAATCAGAAGATGCCTACCATCATCTCTCGAGGCCAGAGCAAGTGACCATTTTTCGTCTCAGAACTGGACACAACAGACTAAACCAACACATGTAAAGGCGGTTCCACCTTACGACATCGCCCGCTTGTCCTTGTGGAGAAGCAGAACAGACCATAGAGCAAATACTTCGATGTTGCAGTACGTATCAGCTGCTGAGAGAAGAGATCTGGCCTTTGTCAACCTCTTTTCTTGAAAAGCTGTATGGGCCTTTGTAAGAACTGCAGAAAACCACAGATTTCATCTTGAGAACGGCTCTCCAAGTGTGATACCAGCGATCGAAAAGAAGAAGAAGATGAATGTGGTCTTTAGACCATTGACTGTGAGTCTTCAGGGAATGGAAGCATCCTCTATGATGTAAATGAAAACTGGTTGTCACCATCAGTTCCATAGACAGAAAAAGGCATCGCTATAGCTGATGTTAATAACAGGTTTATGAATGCTGTTTGAATTCATTATAGTATCAGATTATTTGTTTTGAAATAATACTAGCTTGCTAAACATGTTAAAAGCTGGAAAGCCCCCTTTTAAAATTGTGAGAATTTTGAGAGTTGTAGTTACAAGCCAACACCTGCAGGATTAGCCATATATATGAACACAATAACCATTACCTTGACCTTGAGAATAGGAGAATAGCAAAGTGAACCAGGCTGCACTTAGAATAATATAAAAGATAAAGGTAACATCCCGCATTAGAGAGAATTGTTTATCAACAATTTAATTGGTACGTAGCAAAAAACGACTGATGGAATGCTGACGAAAATACCGCAGCCGTTCTGCTAGCGGTTCTCCATGACGTCATTGTGGTTTTTAGTAGGAACGCCTACAATACTGAGATCACAGGGGTCCCTGCTAGGAAACCATACAGTATTGACGTCACATGAGTTCCTGATATGGAAGCCTACAGTACTGACTTCGCATGAGTTCATGCTAGGAAACCCTAAAGTATTGACATCACATGAGTTCCTGCTAGGGAAGCCTACAGTACTGACTTCACGTGAGTTCCTGCTAGGAAACATTACAGTACTGACGTCACATGAGTTCCTATTAGGAAAGCCTACAGTACTAACGTCACATGAGTTCCGACTAGGGAAGCCTACAGTACTAACGTCAAATGAGTTCTTGCTAGGAAAGCCTGCGATACTGACGTCACGGGAGTTCCTGCTAGGAAAGCATGCAGTACTGAGGTCACATGAGTTACTGCAAGTAAAGCCTACAGTACTGATGTCACAGGAGTTCCTGTTAAGAAAACATGCAATACTGAGATCACAAAAGTTCCCGATAGGGAAGCGTACAGTACTGAGGTCACACGAATTCTTGCTAAGGAAACCTACAACACTGAGATCACCGGAGTTCCTGCTAGAAAAACATACAGTAATGACGTGACAGGAGTTCCTGTTAAGAAAGCCTACAGTACAGACGCCACATGAGTTACTGCAAGGAAAGCCTACAGTACTGACATGACAGGAGTTCCTCTTAGGAAAGCATACAGTACTGCCGTCACAGGAGTTCCTGCTAGGGATGTCTACAGCACTCATGTCATATGAGTTAGGAAATTCTACTGTAGTGACTTCACCGGAGTTCCTGCTAGAGAAGTCTACAATACTGACCTGCTAGGGAAGTCCTGAGGTCACGTGAGTTCCTGTTTGGAAAGCATACAATATTGAGGTCATAGAAGTTCCTGCTGGGAAATCCTACAGTACTGACGTCACAGAGTGCCCTGCTATGTGAGCCTACAGTACCGACGTCACATGAGTTCCTACTAGAGAAGTCTATAGTACTGACGTCATAGGAGTTCCTGCTACGCAGAAAGCACTGACGTCGCGTAACTTCCTGGTAGAAAAGCCTACATCACTGACGTCACGGGAGTTCCTACTAAGGAAGCCTGCTGTACTGACGTCACAGAAGTCCCTGCTAGGGAAGCATACAATACTGACGCCACAAGAGCTACAGTACTGACGTCACGCCGGTTCCTTCTATAGTAGCCTGCAGTACTAAGGTGACAGACGTTCCTGCTCGAGAAGCCTACAGTACTGATGTCACAGAAGTTCCTGCTCGAGAAACTCACAGTACTGATGTCACAGAAGTTTCTGCTAGGGAAGCATACAGTAATAACGGCAAATGAGTTCTTGCTAGGAAAGCCTACAGGACTGATGTCACAGAAGTTCCTGCTAGGGAAGCCTACAGTACAAACGTCAAATGAGTTCTTGCTAGGAAAGCCTACAGTACTGACGTCAAATGATTTCCTGCTAGTAAAGCCTACCATACTGATGTCACAGGAGTTCCTGCTAGGATGTTACAGGAGTTCCTGCTAGGAAAGCCTACAATACTGAGATCACAAAAGTTCCATGAATTCCTGTTACGGAAACCTACAGAACTGAGATCACAGGAGTCCCTGCTAGAAAACGTACAGTAATGATGTGACAGGAGCTCCCGTTAGGAAGTCCTACAGTACCGACGCCACATGAGTTCCTGCAAGGAAAGCCTATAGTACTGAAATCACATGAGGTCCTCCTTGGAAGGTCTACAGTACTGACATGCTAGAGAGGCATACAGTACTGAGGTCACATGAGTTCCTACGCGGAAAACATACCATACTGAGGTCATGGAAGTTCCTGCTAGGAAACCCTATAGTACTGATGTCACATGGTGTCCGGCTAGGTGAGCCTACAGTACTGATGTCACAAGAGTTCCTGATACTCCGAAAGTACTGGCGTCACGTGAGTTCCTGCTGGAAAAACCTACAGCACTGACGTCACCGGAGTTGCTGCTAGGAAATCCTACATACTGATGTCACATGAGTTCCTTCTAGGAAAGCCTATAGTACTGAAATCACATGAGGATCTGATTGGAATGTCCACAGTACTGACGTCATAGGAAATAATGCTAGGGAAGCCTATAGTACAGAGGTCGCAGGAGTTCCTATTAGGAAATCCTACAGCACTGACGCCGCATGGGTTTGTCTTAGGAAAGCATACAGTACTGACGTCACAGGAGTTTCTGCTAGGGATCTCTACAGCACTGACATCGCAGCAGTTCCTACTAGGGAAGCCTACATTACTCACGTCATATGAGTTAGGAAATTCTACTGTAGTGACTTCACCGGAGTTCCTGTTAGGGAAGTCTACAATACTGACCTGCTAGGGAAGCCTACAGTCCTGAGGTCACATGACTTCCTGTTTGGAAAGCATACAATACCGAGGTCATGGAAGTTCCTGCTAGGAAACCCTACAGTACCGACGTCACAGAGTGCCCTGCTATGTGAGCCTACAGTACTGACGCCACGTCAGTTCCTGCTAGAGAAGTCTATAGTACTGACGTCGCAGGAGTTCCTGTTACTCTGAAAGTACTGAGGTTGCGTAAGTTCCTGCTAGAAAAGCCTACATCACTGACGTCATGGGAGTTCCTACTAGGGAAGCCTACAGTACTGACGTCACAGAAGTTCCTGCTAGGGAAGCATACAATACTGACATCACAGGAGCTCGTGCCAGGAAATCCTACAGTAGTTGACATCACAGAAGCTCCTGCTACAGAAGCCTACAGTATCGACGTCACATGAGTTCCTTCTAGGGAAGCCTACAGTACTGGCGTCACGCGGGTTCCTACTATAGTAGCCTACAGTGCTGAGGTGACAGAAGTTCCTGCTCGAGAAGCCTACAGTACTGATATCACAGAAGTTCCTGCTAGGGAAGCCTACAGTACTAACGTCAAATGAGTTCTTGCTAGGAAAGCCTACAGTACTGATGTCACATGAGTTCCTTCTAGGAAAGCCTGCAATACTGACGTCACGGGAGTTCCTGCTAGGAAAGCATGAAGTACTGAGGTCACATGAGTTCCTACTAGTAAAGCCTACAGTACTGATGTCACAGGAGTTCCTGCTAGAAAGCCTGCAATACTGAGATCACAAGAGTTCCCGCTACGGAAGCGTATGGGACTGAGGTCTCACAAATTCCTGTTAAGGAACCCTACAGCACTGAGATCACAGGAGTTCCTGCTAGAAAACGTACAGTAATGACTTGACAGGAGTTCCTGTTAGGAAAGCCTACAGTACCGATGCCACATGCGTTCCTGCAAGGACACCCTATAGTACTCAAATTGCATGAGGTCCTGCTTGGAAGGTCTACAGTACTGACATGCTAGAGAAGCCTGCAGTACTGAGGTCCCATGAGTTTCTACTCGGAAAGTATACCATACTGAGGTCATGGAAGTTCCTGCTAGGAAACCCTACAGTACTGATGTCACATGGTGTCCGGCTAGGTGAGTCTACAGTACTGACGTCACAAGAGTTCCTGCTACTCCGAAAGTACTGGCGTCACGTGAGGTACTGCTAGAAAAGCCTGCAGCACTGACGTCACGGGAGTTGCTGATAGGAAATCCTACATACTGACGTCACATGAGTTCCTTCTAGGAAAGTATATAGTACTGAAATCACATGAGGGCCTGATTCGAATGTCTACAGTACTGACGTCACAGGAAATCATGCGATTAAGGAAAGCATACAGTACTGGCGTCACATGAGTTCCTGCAAGGGATTTCTACAGCACTGATATCGCAGGAGTTCCTACTAGGGAAGCCTACAGCACTCACGTCATATGAGTTAGGAAATTCTACTGTAGTGACTTCACAGGAGTTCCTGCTAGGGAAGTCTACAATACTGATCTGCTAGGGAAGCCTACAGTCCTGAGGTCACATGAGTTCCTGTTTGGAAAGCATGCAATACTGAGGTCATGGAAGTTCCTGCTACAGTACTGACGTCAAAGAGTGCCCTGCTATGTGAGCCTACAGTACTGGCGTCACAGGAGTTCCTGCTAGGGAAGTCTATAGTACTGACGTCCCCCGAGTTCCTGCTACTCCGAAAGTACTGACGTCGTGTAAGTGCTTGCTAGAAAAGCCTACATCACTGACGTCATGGGAGTTCTTACTAGGGAAGCCTACAGTACTGACGTCACAGAAATTCCTGCTAGGGAAGCCTACAGTGATGATGCCACATGAGGTCCTGTTAGGAAATCCTGCTCTACTGAGGTCACACGAGTTCCTGATAGAAAGCCTACAGTACTGGTGTCAGTATTGTAGGGTTTCCCCCAGCAGGAACACCTGTGACAGGCGTTCCTGCTGGGGAAAGGCTACAATACTGCCGTCACGGGCGTTCCTGCCAGGGAAGCCTACATTACTAACGTCAGTGGAGTTCTTGCTAGAGGACCCTACAGTAATGACGTTACATGAGTTCCTGCTAGGAAACGCCTACACTGCTGACGTCACGTGATTTCCTGCTAGTAAAGCCTACAGTACTGACGTCACGCGAACTCCTTCTAGGAAATCCTGCAGTACTGACATAACACCATGAAAGTTTACATGACTTAGATTACCTGAGATCCTGCTAGCAAAGCAAACAGTACTCGAGCCATGTAGAGTAAATATGGGTTTATATCGCGCACAAAGTTATAAGGCACGATCACTTTATGTATGTTAATCTCTCTTGTGTCAACTTACCGGTTTAAAAGTCAAACTGACCAAAAACAACTTGTGGTCTTCATACATGACGATTTGAAAGGCCTAGAGAAGAGTATTTTTAAATATTTACCACTAGAATGACTGGCTTGGTGAATTTCCAAAAACACTCTACTCTCGGCCTGCAGATAGACACTGGCTAAGTAAAAACTGTAACCTTCTTTCACCATTACCTCTTTAATGGACAAACCGGTGGAAAAAAATTCAGTGGTAAATTTACAAAAATAGTCTTCTAAAATTAAAATATCTTGAAAAATATTGACCATCGAAATGTGTAGGTGTGTAGGTGACCTCAGTAGAGCAGGATTTCCTAACAAGACCTCATGTGGCATCATCACTGTAGGCTTCCCGAGCAGGTAATTTACACATTTCGATGGAGCAAGTAGTATTTTGAGCGCTTTGAGGGGATGTTCACACAAGAGGGGTTAGGTAATGCAATAACACTGTAACTTTTCAGAGCAACAATTTGGCATCTGGCATTGTGATAATATGCAAAGCGTTGTTTTAATCACATCGACTCACTTAAGTTTTTAAGGTATCTCTAAATTGCACACACATGTGCGCGATATTAGACCTAAATGTATGTGCGATATAAGGCTGCTCGATGCGCTATATTAACAGTATGACACATGATGCATTGCGACGCGTGTGACAACAAAGAGCGCGTGGTTCACATCAGCTTCACCAGTATTTTCGTCCTACGCCTTAAACATCGATGGCTTCCTACACTAGTAAACATAGTTAATGAAATTATTTTGTGCAAATGAGGAAAATATCATTTATTTCAATTTATGTATAAATTCACGTTGAGAGACTTTGAACGCATACGTGTAGGCCGGATCAACGTGTTTCACAGATTTCTTGCAAAACACCGCGCAATATAACCCATGTGCCCGATAGGCCCCATATTTACCCCTACATATATGTAACCATTTGTGTGATTGATTATTTGGATCAGAATTAAAAGCTGTATGGGTATATACAGAATCTATATACGGATTTATGGAGGACAATCTAATGAAAGATAGGGGCAGAATGTAGGAGAGGGGCGAAATGAAGAAGAGGGCGAAATAAAGGAGAGGGTGGAATGAAGGATAGTGGCGGAATGAAGGAGAGGGTCGAAATGATGGAGATGGTGGAATGAAAGAGGGCGGAATGAATGAAAGGGGTGGAATGAAGGAGAGGTGAAGGAGAGGGGTGGAATGAAGGATAGGTGAAGGAGAGGGGCGGAATGAAGGAGAGGTGAAGGAGAGGGGCGGAATGAAGGAGAGGTGAAGGAGTGGGGCGGAATGAAGGAGAGGTGAAGGAGAGGGGCGGAATGAAGGAGGTGGGCAGAATGCAGGAGAGGGGCGGAATGACGGAGATGGGTGGAATGAAGGAGAGGGGCGGTATGAAGGAGAGGGGCAGAATGAAGGAGAGGGGCAGTACGAAGGAGCGACGCCGAATAAAGGAGATGGGCGGAATGAAGGAGGTGGAACGATATATTTATATATATATATATATATATATATATATATATATATATATATATATATATATATATATATATATATATATATATATATATATATATATATATATATATATATATATATATATATATATATATATATATATATATATATATATATATATATATATATATATATATATATATATATATATACTGAACCAAAAAAGTTTAGCAACACTAAGAATGTTACTGTATAAATGTTATTTAACTAAAACAATAAATTGATTCAAATATATTATTTAATTGATAGGTCATTTTCCAACGTTCGTTATCTGCTTTTGCAATATGGTGAATTGTTGCTTTAGCTACCCGCCAATGTGGGCTAGTGCATGAAAAATGCATTTTCACATGCAGTAAGCGTGCGGCCGAGAAATGCAAGAAATGATTTGCATTTCTTCATGATCAGCGAGACATTACATTGATGAAACATGTCTGCAAATTTGGTTATAAATGGACGCATAGTTTTAATACAACAAACCAAACTTCACTGTTGCTCAACTTTTTTGGCTCAGTATATATATATATATATATATATGCGCACCGGCGCTCATTCATGTGCAAATGATTTATTCTATCACAAGGACATTTATTTATACGCGCTTTAAGATATTAATAGCGATTCGTTTGTAATTTTCGTGTACGGATTTTCGATCTCATAAGTAGAAGATCTACGCGTAATTAACTTTTTTAACTATTTATTGTTTTATCTGAAGCGTGACCGAGGAATTAATTATTACCTGTTTTAGAGTGACTGTTTATGAGTGCTGTTTACTTAATGATTTTCATTCCGCGGTCCCCAATACAAGCTATCAAAATACACAGCTGTTGAACGCGCTCATTATTTTGAAAAAAATTTGTTTTTCAGGGGAATTTGGGGGCTTTCGAAATAGTCAGCGACAGGTTTGATTATTCGATAATAAACATAGGCCTAGTACCCTATTATAAAGCTAGAGAATGGAAGTATTTAATATCATATGTGTGTTACTAAATAGTGCACGCACTACGCGCTCGCTCATTGGATAGTGAGAGGAATTCTCTGATTCTACGTGAGCTGATCTAACGTTCAACAAGATAGCGCTCTGTCAAATATTTATTATTTTAAAGGATATTCGTCATGCAGCGTTTTACGCGTGAGTATAGGAGTATAGTGAACTATGTTATTCCGCTATCTATAAAGCATAGACATCTGTTACCCTCGGTCGTAAGATAATATTATTGCATTCTGGTATGTCCGGGTGTTTGTGTGTCCTGAGCTGTATCTAAAAAACTGCGGATCTGATTTGGCTCCAAATTGTAACACTGTAAATGTCCAGACTGTGGACCTGATTCGGATAGAAACCGCATCCAGGTCTGATCAAAGTCTCGATCTATGAATACCTCGGAAACCACTGGTCAGGTTTTAGCTCAAATTTTAACACAAGAAAATGAGCAACTGTACTTTAGGATCCAACAACTTTGATCATAATAGAAAAAAATCCTGAAAATCTAAAAAATCACGAAAATCCCCCCCAAAAATTATTGTCACGGTGAGAAAAATATGATAGTGATGGTCTCTGGCTTCTCTACTTATGTTTGCGAGTCAACTGAAAATAAAACAGTCTGTAGATGTACAGCTTCCGTGTAGGCTACCGTCGTCTGTTAATGTATATTGCTGTCTGTTTATGCGTACTGTCGTCTGTTTATGCGTACTGTCACCTGTTTGTGCGTGCTGTCATCTGTTCATGCGTGCTGTCATCTGTTTATGCGTGCTGTCATCTGTTTATGTGTGCTGTCATCTGTTTATGCGTGCTGTCATCTGTTTATGCGTGCTGTCATCTGTTTATGCGTGCTGTCACCTGTTTATGTGTACTGTTGTATGTTTATGCGTATCTGCCGTCCCTTTATGCGTACTGTCATCTGTTTATGCGTATCTGCCGTCTGTTGATGCGTATCTGTCGTCTGTTGATGAGTATCTGTCGTCTGTTGATGAGTATCTGTCGTCTGTTGATGAGTATCTGTCGTCTGTTGATGAGTATCTGTCGTCTGTTGATGAGTATCTGTCGTCTGGTGATGAGTATCTGTAACTGTTGGCGCGTACCGTTGTCAGTATATTATGATGGTATGGTGATGCCCATCATTCACTTTTCTTGACGTTAACATTAAAATATTCCTTTTTGCCAGTTAGAAAATGCACAGTTTTTAAGCAGCTGACAAATTTGGTCACATTTTGATGGCTGGTAATCTAATTAGGCCTACTGAATCACTAGATGAAATAGTAGAGGACAATAACAGTAATATTGCGTGCGTGTGTGCGTGCGTGCGTGCGTGCGTGCGTGCGTGCGTGCGTGCGTGCGTGCGTGCGTGCGTGCGTGCGTGCGTGCGTGCGTGCGTGCGTGCGTGAGTGCGTACGTGCGTATGTGCGTGCGTGCGTGCGTGAGGGTGTGTGCTCATTTGCTAGTCTAGTCTGATTGCATCGTAAGTTATGTCCATGTTTGTTACCTCTAGCCCAAAACATGGTCGGCTTCGCTGTGGGCTTATATGTGTACCATGAACTCCTCAACATATCGTACGTTTCAGTAAGACCCTCCAGCCCGCGGATTATTATGGCCGTGTCGTACGTCTCAGTAAGACCCTCCAGCCCGCGGATTATTATGCCTTTGTCGTACGTCTCAGTAAGACCCTCCAGCCCGCGGATTATTATGCCTTTGTCGTACGTCTCAGTAAGACCCTCCAGCCCGCGGTTTATTATGCCTTTGTCGTACGTCTCAGTAAGACCCTCCAGCCCGTGGATTATTATGCCTTTGTCGTACGTCTCAGTAAGACCCTCCAGCCCGCGGATTATTATGGCCGTGTCGTACGTCTCAGTAAGACCCTCAAGCCCGCGGATTATTATGGCTTTGTCGTACGTCTCAGTAAGACCCTCCAGCCCGCGGATTATTATGGCTTTGTCGTACGTCTCAGTAAGACCCTCCAGCCCGCGGATTATTATGGCCTTGTCGTTTGTAACATCCGATCTGTCACTCATGTGCATGACATCATGTGTAAGCCGGCGTCACGATCAGAATGCATAATGCATTAAACGCCCTCACATGTGTGCTGAACAGTATTTAGCTCCGTCACGAACACTAAAAAGTCCGTCATGTGTACGAATTGTATGCCCTTGATGAACTTACTATTTAATAAACATTCCGTTGAATATGTTGAAACTAATTTGACCTGGCGGTGTTGCTGCCATAGGCACCCAGTCAAATTAGTTTCAAAATATTCAACGGCTTACCTATATAGTTGCCTTGAAAATGGGATTCTGAGAATTCAGGTTTCGAAGTATTTAAATCAATCCCTGCACGCGCAAAACGTGGGCAGAATTTGGCTAGAAATGGGCGATTCAGAGGTAGAAATGGATTCCTCGGATTAGAATATACTCTGTATATTAATTGTGTAAATATCTCATTAATCTGTCTAATCTGGCAATTAACAACTATCTTAGCAGAAATATCTTAAATTAGTAGCCACAGCTTTCAGTCAAATTAATTTCACAATATTTTAGATAGTTTATCATGCATTGTAACAAATTCCATGCGTGTCTGTTGATTTTAAACGCCTCGGGTATTCGCTGATTTGCGTTTAGATTTGTTAACAAGCACGACGAATAGCAGCCATAACTATAGCTGAGTAATTAACCCTGACTAATTAACATTGGGCAATCAGTCACCAACCTCACTTCGTTATTAGTCACTTTTATATCTGTAATAAAGGCATGTCACGAGGCTTGCGGTTGAACTTCTACATAGAAAATATGTAAAAGCTACTTGTATATAGGCTAATCTCTTAACTCTTCAGAGAAGACTGTACAACACATTCTTTAGCTCTTCAGAGCAGTCTGTACAGCATATTCCTTAGCTTTCAGAACAGTATGTACACCACATTCTTTAACTCTTCAGGGCAGTCTGCACACCACATTCTTTAGCTCCTCAGAGCAGTCCGTACAACATATTTTTAGCTCTTTAGAGCAGCCTATACAACACATTCTTTAGCTCTTCAGAACAGTCTGTACATCACATTCTTTGGCTCCTCAGAGCAGTCTGTACACCACATTCTTTAGCCCTTCAGAGCAGTCCGTACAGCACATTCTTTATCTCCTCAGAGCAGTCTGTACATCACATTATTCAACCTTTCATAGAAGTCTGTACACCACATTCTTTAGCCCTTCAGAGCAGTCTGTAGAATATATTCTTTAGCTCTCCGAGCAGTCTGTACACCACATTCTTTAGCTCTTCAGAGAAGTCTGTACAATACATTCTTTAGCTCTTCAGAGCAGTCTGTACAACACATTCTTCAGCTCTTTAGAGGAGTCTGTACATCACATTCTTTAGCTCCTCAGAGAAGTCTGTACAACACATTCTGTAGCGCTTCAGAGCAGTCTGTACACCACATTCTTTAGCTCTTCAGAGCAGTCTGTATACTACATTCTTTAGCTCTTCAGAACAGTCTTACAACACATTCTTTAGCTCCTCAGAGCAGTCTGTGCAACACATTCTTTAACCTTTCATAGAAGTCTGTGCACCACATTCTTTAGCCCTTCAGAGCAGTCTGTAGAATACATTCTTTAGCTCTTCAGAGCAGTCTGTACACCACATTCTTTAGCTCTTCAGAGCAGTCTGTACAACACATTCTTTAGCTCTTCAGAGCAGTCTGTACACCACGTTATTTAGCTCTTTAGAGGAGTCTGTACACCACATTCTTTAGCTCTTTCAAAGCAGTCTGTACAACACATTCTTTAGCTCTTCAGAGCAGTCTGTACAACACATTCTTTAGCTCTTCAGAGCAGTCTGTACACCACATTATTTAGCTGTTTAGAGGAGTCTGTACACCACATTCTTTAGCTCTTTCAAAGCAGTCTGTACAACACATTCTTTAGCGCTTCAGAGCAGTCTGTACAACACATTCTTTAGCTCTTCAGAGCAGTCTGTACAACACATTCTTTGGCTCATCAGAGTAGTCTGTACACCACATTCTTTAGCTCTTCAGAGCAGTCTGTAAACACATTCTTTAGCGTTTCAGGGCAGTCTGTACAACACATTCTTTAGCTCTTCAGAGCAGTCTGTACAGCATATTCCTTAGCTTTCAGAACAGTATGTACACCACATTCTTTAACTCTTCAGAGCAGCCTGCACACCACATTCTTTAGCTCCTCAGAGCAGTCTGTTCAACACATTTTTAGCTCTTCAGAGCAGCCTATACAACACATTCTTTAGCTCTTCAGAACAGTCTGTACATCACATTATTTGGCTCCTCAGAGCAGTCTGCACACCACATTCTTTAGCCCTTCAGAGCAGTCCGTACACCACATTCTTTAGCTCATCAGAACAGTCTGTACAACACATTCTTTAGCTCCTCAGAGCAGTCTGTACATCACATTATTCAACCTTTCATAGAAGTCTGTACACCACATTCTTTAGCCCTTCAGAGCAGTCTGTAGATTATATTCTTTAGCTCTTCAGCGTAGTCTGTACACCACATTCTTTAGCCCTTCAGAGCAGTCTGTACAACACATTCTTTAGCTCTTCATAGCAGTCTGTACAACACATTCTTCAGCTCTTTAGAGGAGTCTGTACATCACATTCTTTAGCTCCTCAGAGAGGTCTGTACAACACATTCTTCAGCTCTTTAGAGGAGTCTGTACACCACATTCTTTAGCTCCTCAGAGAAGTCTGTACAACACATTCTGTAGCTCTTCAGAGCAGTCTGTACACTACATTCTTTAGCTCTTCAGAACAGTCTTACAACACATACTTTAGCTCCTCAGAGCAGTCTGTACACCACATTCTTTAACCTTTCATAGAAGTCTGTGCACCACATTCTTTAGCCCTTCAGAGCAGTCTGTAGAATACATTCTTTAGCTCTTCAGAACAGTCTGTACAACACATTCCTTAGCTCCTCAGAGCAGTCTGTACATCACAGTATTCAACCTTTCATAGAAGTCTGTACACCACATTCTTTAGCCCTTCAGAGCAGTCTGTAGAATATATTCTTTAGCTCTTTAGAGCAGTCTGTACACCACATTCTTTAGCTCTTCAGAGCATTCTGTGCAACACATTCTTTAACCTTTCATAGAAGTCTGTGCACCACATTCTTTAGCCCTTCAGAGCAGTCTGTAGAATACATTCTTTAGCTCTTCAGAGCAGTCTGTACACCACATTCTTTAGCTCTTCAGAGCAGTCTGTACACCACATTATTTAGCTCTTTAGAGGAGTCTGTACACCACATTCTTTAGCTCTTTCAAAGCAGTGTGTACAACACATTCTTCAGCTCTCCAGAGCAGTCTGTACAACACATTCTTTGGCTGGTCAGAGCAGTCTGTACAACACATTCTTTAGCTCTTCAGAGCAGTCTGTGCAACACATTCTTTAGCCCTTCAGAGCAGTCTGTACAACACATTCTTTGGCTCGTCAGAGCAGTCTGTACACCACATTCTTTAGCGCTTCAGAGCAGTCTGTACAACACATTCTTTAGCTCTTTCAAAGCAGTGTGTACAACACATTCTTCAGCTCTCCAGAGCAGTCTGTACAACACATTCTTTGGCTCGTCAGAGCAGTCTGTATAGCACATTTTTTCAGTTTTTCCGAACAGCCTTGTCCAGTCTTTGACTCTTCAGAACAGGCTTTCCCAGTCTTTAGCTCTTCAGGACACGCTTGCCCATTCTTTAACTCTTCAGAACAGGTTTGACCAGTATTAAGCTCTTAAGAAAAGTCTGAAGCATTCTTTATCACTTCGGAGTTTATCCATGTACACCCATTGGCTACAGACAAAGTTCGTGACAAAAACAACCTGCTGGGTCACCTGTGTGGCAAGGAGGAATGAAGGAATGGCAAAACCATTGGCTCACTTATGCGCAGCTCTGTTGACAGTCGTTTTGGAAACCGTGGATAAGTGGATTACACATCATTCTGGTTTAAAACAACAACACTTGTATGACGCGCGCTCTGTATCACTGATGCTGTGCAACTGCAACATCTGGGCAGCTCAGAGGGAAGGTCTAGATCAACTTAGTGCATGTCACCCCAGACACCTTCGTACTATAACCTAACATTGCTGGCCGGACTCCCAAACGGCTCGTATTACATTGCGTGCAACACTGTGAAGATGGTCCAACAAAGATCGTTTATGTTTGAGCGTGTTCTGAGAACACATGCACAGAATGCCTAACAAAGATTGTTTATGTTTGGACGTGTTCTGAGAACACATGCACAGAATGCCTAACAAAGATCGTTTATTTTTTTACGTGTTCTGAGAACATATGCACCGAATACCTAACAATGATCGTTTATGTTGGGACGTGTTCTGAGAACACATGCACAGAATGCTTTGGAATTTGCTGTACTCGGTGCTAAATTCTACAAATTTGATAGAGGGTGCCACTGCACAAACCTGCTATGAGTGCTCGCATACGTAGCGTCTAAAAGAAGCCGGACTTATACCCTGACTACTCCTGAGGGAGCTAAGAACTCTTGCCGAGTACAAAACATGGTGGCCCAAGAAGCAGCAGAACTGATTGCAGTTGCGTGATGTTTTCAACCTACTACTACTGCAACTCAAACCGACTGTCAGACTGTCAGACTGTCAGGAGGACGGACGAGCGGACGAGCGGACGGACGGACGCCAAGGCGGACGGACGGACAGACAGACAGACAACCCTTTTCACAAATATAGTATGATGTCTCTACCCTCTAGGATCATGATGCTTATTTTGAAATCAAGTTGAATGAAGAGCGTTGTTACAGACTGATGTGCGCCTCTATTCACATGGTTTAGTGTTTTATTGAAAAGGTTAAGGTCTAATAATAACTATTAACATAATGAGAAAAAATATAATTATGACTACGCTTGAAAATCTCCAGAACTATACGAGAAGCTCAGTTTTTGTAGTTTATTGTGAAAGCCGTGTTATTTGACAAAGATAAATAAATGCATACATTTTACAAATACGATATTAAAAATAAACAGTCAATATGCTAAACAGGATACAAGATAAACATATCTGTTTTTATTATGCACTTAATATTAGGAGAATATTATCATTCTAGGTACGGCACTGTATGCGTACGTCAGTTCGTCCCTCCGCCCATTCATCCATTAATCGTGTATTTCTCTATCCATCCATCCATCAGTCTGCCTGCATGCCAACAGGCCCACAGTTCGTTCACTCGTTCATTCATTCGTTCATTTCTTCGTTCGCTCGCTCGTCAGTTCGTTCGCTCATTTGTTCTTCCATTCGTTAGTATATATTTATATATTTAGTCATTCGGTCATTAATTCAGTCATTCATTTATATATATATATATATATATATATATATATATATATATATATATATATATATATATATATATATATATATATATATATATATATACATTCACCTTCATTTATATCACCAAGTAGGTGGAAATGGGTATTACATTCGCGTATGTAGGCCTATGCGTGCGTGTGTGCGAGCGAGCGCGCTTGCCTGTGCGCGTGCATGTGTGCAAGCGAGCGCGCTTGCCTGTGCGCGTGTGAGCAGGGCGTGTGTGCGTGCTTGCCCGAATGCGTGTAAGGCGGGCGTGTGTGCGTGCTTGCCTGTGCGCGTGTAAGCTGGGCGTGCGTATGTGCTTGCCTGTGTGCGTGTAAGCCGGGCATGGGGGCGTGCTTCCCTGAGTGCGTGTAAGCCGGGCGTGCGAGCGCGCTTGCCTGTGCATGTGCGAGCCGGGCGTGCGTGCACGCTTGCCTGTGCGTGTGAGCCGGGCGTGTGTGCATGCTTGCCTGTGTGCGTGTAGGCCAGGCGTGCGTGCGTGCTTGCCCGTGCGTGTGTAAGCCGGCGAGCAAGCATGCTTGCCTGTGCGCGTATGACCCGGGCGTGTGTGCTTGCTTGCCTGTGTGCATGTAAGCCGGACATGCGTGCGTGCTTGCCTGTGTGCGTGTAAGCCGGGCATGCATGCGTGTTGGCCTGTGTGCCTGTAAGCCGGGCGTGTGCCATATGAAATTCCTTTTCTACGCCTATCTCAGAAAACACTGGCCCAATTTACCTCACATTTTAGCACAAAACATGATCTAACAGTACACTTAGATTCCATAGAGTTTGCCATGATCCGAATAAAAAATACAGACACGGATCTTATTAAATTCTGGATTACTGGATATCTGGGAAGCTACGGGTAAGATTTTGGCTCAAATGTTAATACAAGAAAGCGTGTGATTACACACTGACTTTACCAGCGTGGGTGTGATTCAGATTTAAACAACCTGGATTTGGTTCATATCCAGTTCTGGGTCTATGGATATCTCTGGTCAGATTTGGTTCAAATTTTAATATTAGAATGTGTGTGTACGCTCCACAACTGTGTGCGTTTTCCGAAAAAATCCAGGAAATCAGAAAAATACGGAAAACCCGAAAAAATCTTAGGCTTAAAGAGAATTAATTTTTTGTTTTGAGAGGAAACGCGAGGAGACACGTCTTATAACCGCGTCTCCCATACACCTATATTACCTGGTAATTGCATCATGGCGTCTCCCATACACTTATATTACAGAGCATCATGGCGTCTCCCATACACCTATATTACAAAGCATCATGGCGTCTCCCATACACCTATATTACAAAGCATCATGGCGTCTCCCATACACTTATATTACAGAGCATCATGGCGTCTCCCATACACTTATATTACAGAGCATCATGGCGTCACCCATACACCTATAATACAGAGCATCATGCCGTCTCCAATACACCTATATTACAAAGCATCATGGCGTCTCCCATACACCTATATTACCGGGTAATTGCATCATGGCGTCTCCCATACACCTATAATACAGAGCATCATGGCGTCTCCCATACACTTATATTACAGAGCATCATGGCGTGTCCCATACACCTATAATACAGAGCATCATGGCGTCTCCCATACACCTATATTACAGTGCATCGTGGCGTCTCCCATACACCTATATCACAACGCATCATGGCGTCTCCCATACACCTATATTACCGGGTAATTGCATCAGGGCGTCTCCCATACACTTATATTACACATCATCATGGCGTCTTCCATACACCTATATTACAGAGCATCATGGTGTCTCCCATACACCTATGTTACAGAGCATCATGGCGTCTCCCATACACCTATATTACCGAGCATCATAGCGTCTCCCATACATCTATATTACCGGGTAATTGCATCATGGCGTCTCCCATACACTTATATTACAGAGCATCATGGCGTCTCCCATACACCTATATTACCGAGTAATTGCATCATGGTGTCTCCCATACACCTATATTACAGAGCATCATGGTGTCTCCCATACACCTACATTACAGATCATCATGGTGTCTCCCATACACCTATATTACAGAGCATCATGGTGTCTCCCATACACCTATATTACAGAGCATCATGGTGTCTTCCATACACCTATATTACAGAGCATCATGGTATCTCCCATACACCTATTTTACAGAGCATCATGGCGTCTCCCATACACATATATTACAAAGCATCATTGCGTCTCCCATACACCTATATTACAGACCATCATGGCGTCTCCCATACACCTATATTACCGGGTAATTGCATCATGGCGTCTCCCATACATCTATAATACAGAGCATCATGGCGTCTCCCATATACTTATATTACAGAGCATCATGGCGTCTCCCATACATCTATATTACAAAGCATCATGGTGTCTCCCATATACCTATGTTACAGAGCATCATGGCATCTCCCATACACCTATATTACAAAGCATCATGGCGTCTCCCATACACTTATATTACAGAGCATCATGGCGTCTCCCATACACTTATATTACAGAGCATCATGGCGTCACCCATACACCTATAATACAGAGCATCATGCCGTCTCCCATGCACTTATATTACAGAGCATTATGGCGTCTCCCATACACCTATATTACAAAGCATCATGGCGTCTCCCATACACCTATATTACCGGGTAATTGCATCATGGCGTCTCCCATACACCTATAATACAGAGCATCATGGCGTCTCCCATACACTTATATTACAGAGCATCATGGCGTGTCCCATACACCTATAATACAGAGCATCATGGCGTCTCCCATACACCTATATTACAGAGCATCATGGCGTCTCCCATACACCTATATTACAAAGCATCATGGCGTCTCCCATACACCTATATTACCGGGTAATTGCATCATGGCGTCTCCCATACACCTATAATACAGAGCATCATGGCGTCTCCCATACACTTATATTACAGAGCATCATGGCGTGTCCCATACACCTATAATACAGAGCATCATGGCGTCTCCCATACACCTATATTACAGTGCATCGTGGCGTCTCCCATACACCTATATCACAACGCATCATGGCGTCTCCCATACACCTATATTACCGGGTAATTGCATCAGGGCGTCTCCCATACACTTATATTACACATCATCATGGCGTCTTCCATACACCTATATTACAGAGCATCATGGTGTCTCCCATACACCTATGTTACAGAGCATCATGGCGTCTCCCATACACCTATATTACCGAGCATCATAGCGTCTCCCATACATCTATATTACCGGGTAATTGCATCATGGCGTCTCCCATACACTTATATTACAGAGCATCATGGCGTCTCCCATACACCTATATTACCGAGTAATTGCATCATGGTGTCTCCCATACACCTATATTACAGAGCATCATGGTGTCTCCCATACACCTACATTACAGATCATCATGGTGTCTCCCATACACCTATATTACAGAGCATCATGGTGTCTCCCATACACCTATATTACAGAGCATCATGATGTCTTCCATACACCTATATTACAGAGCATCATGGTATCTCCCATACACCTATTTTACAGAGCATCATGGCGTCTCCCATACACATATATTACAAAGCATCATGGTGTCTCCCATATACCTATGTTACAGAGCATCATGGCATCTCCCATACACCTATATTACAAAGCATCATGGCGTCTCCCATACACTTATATTACAGAGCATCATGGCGTCTCCCATACACTTATATTACAGAGCATCATGGCGTCACCCATACACCTATAATACAGAGCATCATGCCGTCTCCCATGCACTTATATTACAGAGCATTATGGCGTCTCCCATACACCTATATTACAAAGCATCATGGCGTCTCCCATACACCTATATTACCGGGTAATTGCATCATGGCGTCTCCCATACACCTATAATACAGAGCATCATGGCGTCTCCCATACACTTATATTACAGAGCATCATGGCGTGTCCCATACACCTATAATACAGAGCATCATGGCGTCTCCCATACACCTATATTACAGAGCATCATGGCGTCTCCCATACACCTATATTACAAAGCATCATGGCGTCTCCCATACACCTATATTACCGGGTAATTGCATCATGGCGTCTCCCATACACCTATAATACAGAGCATCATGGCGTCTCCCATACACTTATATTACAGAGCATCATGGCGTGTCCCATACACCTATAATACAGAGCATCATGGCGTCTCCCATACACCTATATTACAGTGCATCGTGGCGTCTCCCATACACCTATATCACAACGCATCATGGCGTCTCCCATACACCTATATTACCGGGTAATTGCATCAGGGCGTCTCCCATACACTTATATTACACATCATCATGGCGTCTTCCATACACCTATATTACAGAGCATCATGGTGTCTCCCATACACCTATGTTACAGAGCATCATGGCGTCTCCCATACACCTATATTACCGAGCATCATAGCGTCTCCCATACATCTATATTACCGGGTAATTGCATCATGGCGTCTCCCATACACTTATATTACAGAGCATCATGGCGTCTCCCATACACCTATATTACCGAGTAATTGCATCATGGTGTCTCCCATACACCTATATTACAGAGCATCATGGTGTCTCCCATACACCTACATTACAGATCATCATGGTGTCTCCCATACACCTATATTACAGAGCATCATGGTGTCTCCCATACACCTATATTACAGAGCATCATGATGTCTTCCATACACCTATATTACAGAGCATCATGGTATCTCCCATACACCTATTTTACAGAGCATCATGGCGTCTCCCATACACATATATTACAAAGCATCATTGCGTCTCCCATACACCTATATTACAGACCATCATGGCGTCTCCCATACACCTATATTACCGGGTAATTGCATCATGGCGTCTCCCATACATCTATAATACAGAGCATCATGGCGTCTCCCATATACTTATATTACAGAGCATCATGGCGTCTCCCATACATCTATATTACAAAGCATCATGGCGTCTCCCATACACCTATATTACAGAGCATCATGGCATCTCCCATACACCTATATTACAAAGCATCATGGCGTCTCCCATACACTTATATTACAGAGCATCATGGCGTCTCCCATACACTTATATTACAGAGCATCATGGCGTCTCCCATGCACCTATATTACCGGGTAATTGCATCATGGCGTCTCCCATACACTTATATTACAGACCATCATGGTGTCTCCCATACACCTATATTACCGGGTAATTGCATCATGGCGTCTCCCATACATCTATAATACAGAGCAGCATGGTGTCTCCCATACACATATATTACCGGGTAATTGCATCATGGCGTCTCCCATACACTTATATTACAGAGCATCATGGCGTCTCCCATACACCTATATTACCGAGTAATTGCAGCATGGTGTCTCCCATACACCTATATTACCGGGTAATTGCATCATGGCGTCTCCCATACACTTATATTACAGAGCATCATGGCGTCTCCCATACACCTATATTACCGAGTAATTGCAGCATGGTGTCTCCCATACACCTATATTACCGGGTAATTGCATCATGGCGTCTCCCATACACTTATATTACAGACCATCATGGTGTCTCCCATACACCTATATTACCGGGTAATTGCATCATGGCGTCTCCCATACACTTATATTACAGAGCATCATGGCGTCTCCCATACACCTATATTACCGAGTAATTGCAGCATGGTGTCTCCCATACACCTATATTACAGAGCATCATGGTGTCTCCCATACACCTACATTACAGATCATCATGGTGTCTCCCATACACCTATATTACAGAGCATCATGGTATCTCCCATACACCTATTTTACAGAGCATCATGGCGTCTCCCATACACCTATATTACCGGGTAATTGCATTATGGCGTCTCCCATGCACTTATATTACAGAGCATCATGGCGTCTCCCATAGACTTATATTACAGAGCATCATGGTGTCTCCCATACACCTATATTACAGTGCTTGAGATAGTGGAGGAAGATAAGCATTCAACAGTTCGGAAGTCATTCCATTAATAATCTTATAGACCATAATTAATTAGTCTGTGGGTTTTGCGTCTATGTGTTAGCGTTTCAAATCTGGTTTCCAGATATAGATCATTAGCGCTACGTGTAAGTTTCAAACCTAGGAGGGGCGTTTGTCCCTGGTGAACCGAGATCGATAATCTAGCTTTAAGATAAACAACATAACACGTTAATACTGATTAACCTTACGTATATTTTATTAACAATTATGATCCTAACCTATGTTCCTAAATGATGAATACCCGACGATTGATAACTGGATTGCCAAACACCGCCGCCTGGCCTAACTAAGAAGTATTTTTAAATCATTTCTGATCATTGATAATAACCTACCACTATATTCTAACCAGTACCTAGCTGAGTAACCGACCAACTGACAGACGAACCACGAACGACCTCCCTCTATTCATTCCGTGTCACTTAAATACATTATAGTGACGTCAAATCGTCTGTCAAGTCATGTAAGATCAAGCGTCTATTGGCATACGAATACCCAAATTAATACAAATCTTAATTAAGCAATTAGTTGCGAACTACGCGGATCATTAATTAATACCGGAACGTACATGTGGATTCACGGTACAGTACATTTTGATAAACGTTATAATAAAGTTATATGAATAGTTAATTTACAGGTAAGCCATTAGTGTTTGAGTTCATTCACAAAGCCCAGTTAATGTGTTGATTAGTTGGCATCTAAGTAATGTCTTGTTCAAACTGTATGTAGATTCAAATGTTGATTGCTATTCGATGGCGCGTGTTCTTGTCCAAACTGTAGCCTATGTAGATTCAAATGTTGATTGGTATTCGATGGCGCGTGTTCTTGTCCAAACTGTATGTAGATTCAAGAGTTGATTGCTATTCGATGGGCGTGTGAAGTCCTATCCTGTCCGTTCATGTGCGCTATGTTCTGCCTGAGCGTGTGTCTGTCTGCGCGTATGTTTGTTCGTCCGTCCGCGCGTGAGGAGTGGACACCTTGGGCCATGTAAGTCCGCTGATTGTTCTGAGTGCGTCCTTTTGAATGTTTTCCAGTCTATCCCGAATATACTGTGGTAAATTGTCCCAAACTATAGGCCTGTGTATTCTAGACATGTCATAACGAAGCTTGTATACATGATGTGGGGGGGGGGGGGGCATTCCCGGTCAAGTATATATTTTAGGCCTTTGAGAATGGACAGTTTGCGTTCGGCATTTGGGTTTGATGGATTCCGTTAAGGTTACAACTAAGCGTTACTCCAAGTTGTTTGGCATTATCTGAGGGAGAGATTTGAGAGGTTTTTTAATGAGTTGTAACATGGTAGTGTCGGGATACAAGGAGACGATCATGGAGGTAGTTTTCGAAGCGTTAAATCCAACTAACCTAGAGATTGTCCATTGTGATATAACCAGGAGATCGTGTTCTACGGTTGCTATGTGTGCTTGAAGATTGCCAGATAAGACATAGATGACATGCGATAAACACAGAATGGCAAGGGTCTGCTATCTCGGCTTGCTCGGCATTATTTATTTACTTATTTTACCATTTAATGGTTTATTTTTCATTTACTTCTTAATTCGTTCAATTATTTACCGATCCATCCATCCACGCACGCACGCACGCACGCACGCACGCACGCACGCACGCACGCACGCACGCACGCACGCACGCACGCACGCACGCACGCACGCACGTACTTATTTATTTATTTATTTATTTATTTATGTATTCATTCATTCATTCATTCATTCATTCATTCATTCATTCATTCATTCATTCATTCATTTATTTATTTATTTATTTATTTATTTATTTATTTATTTTATATTACAGGATCACAAGTAAACCTAGAAGAGAGAAAATATGAAGTCACGTGACATATGATTAGAATTCTTACATTTCGACATATTGTACTGACTCTGGTCTAAGCATAGACAGTTGAAATACATAGAATGATGAAGATCCTTTTTCAGGATGGTGGCACGCGAGGTTGTTCGCTTCTGCTTTGTATTCTGTGGATCCGGATGGCCGTATGCTTCTGTCCCGCTGATGTGGTCATCACAACTAGCAGCGGGAAGCTTAGAGGTGTTTGTGAGTCCCGCTTGAATCGCAGTCTCACAGCGTTTTATGGGGTACCTTACGCAAAGCCTCCTGTAGGCCAGCTTCGCTTTGTGCCACCTCAACCACTGCTTCCATGGGAAGGCGTGTATAATGCTACCTCATTCTCACATTGGTGTCCTCAGGAGCTAACCTTCTTGAACTCTCTTAGCGGCTTGCACGATTTATCCTCGCTCGCTCTGGATCAAATTCGCACAAGTGAAGATTGTTTATATTTGAATATCTACATCCCAGGTGATGTACGCCTGGATCGGATGGATCCGCTACCTATAATGGTTTGGATACACGGTGGCGGATTCAACATCGGGTCTGCGAGTTACATTGATGCAGGTTTATTAGCAACACAAACAAACATAATAATTGTTACAATAAACTACCGTCTTGGTGTGTTTGGCTTTTTAACGATGCAGGATACACTAGCTAGGGGGAATTACGGACTTCAAGATCAGACCCTGGCGCTGCAGTGGGTGAAGAATAATGCCAGATGGCTGAGTAGTGACCCGAGCTTAGTGACTATAGCTGGACAGTCCTCGGGAGCTAAAAGCACTATATTACATATGCTGAGCCCACAGAGCGCTGGCCTCTTTTCTCGCGCAATTGTCCAGAGTGGAACTACCCTTAGCCTCGAACGAGCAACTCAACATAACGACAAATTTCTCGCGCTTGCATTTGCCAGAGAGGCCGGATGTAGCTCTTTCACCAACTCAAGTAATGTGCTACAATGCTTACGTCAGTTGACAACTAACCAAACTTTAAGACATGTTAAGACATTGTCCCAGAAAATGAACACTACTTCTCCATTTTTGCCTACAGTAGATGGAATTTGGATGCCTGCACTACCGACCGAGCTTGCGGGGAAGGGCTTGTTTAGCAAAGTGGACTTATTAATTGGCACCACGAGCATGGAAGGGTCGGTTCTCTCAGACACACACCGTCGCCTATTTGAAGGTCATGTTGAAGAAACACTTTTCAAATCTGCTATCGAGAAAGTCGTTGTGATGCTGGGGTTCCCGGACTGGTTACGAGAGACAGTTAATAGTTTAGTTGTCGCACAGTACTACCCGGGTATTCTAACAAACCACACGACTCCCTCATCAAATGATTTTAAAGTAGCCATTATGAACATAGTCAGTGATTCATATCTCGGCTTGACTCGTCGATACGCAGACCAACATGCCATCTCTGTATTAGGAGCCGGGAAAGGCACCTATCAATATCTATTTCGGCACCGGCCCACATTTACTCGGCGTGGGGGAGGACCCTGGGACGCAGCACATGGCGATGATCTGTTTTTTCTCTTTGGTGATGTTCTTAACAGGAGCAGCATCCCGGTCTCAACTTCAGTCGAGAAGCAGCTGAGTTATCGCATGATGGCTGCATGGGCCAGTTTCATCAAGACAGGGTGAGTATCTATGTGACTCTGCATACACATGCACACGCATGCGCACGTACACACGTATGCGCACACATATATATGCACGTGCACATGCGCACTAACCCACGTACAGAATAATTGAGAGTGTGCTTACACAGTTACTGTTCTCCAGGTGATTATCATTATCATTTTCAGCGAGAAACATTGTAGAATGCAGCTTTATAAGATATGATTTTGAATTGATTATCGGTAGTGACATAGTCAACAGCAACATATGGTTTAAATTAACGTAATTATTTTGCTGCGATGAGATGCCACCAGTAGTTAACACTATGTTAGAAATGTACACCTGACATAAAAGTGATGTATAAAATAGGGACCCGGTCAATGCCAAACAAACATGGAAATAACTAGACCCTCTGTTGTGTGTGAACTCAATTCAGCTTTCCAGAGTACGCACCCATCATACGACGTCATAATCAACTATGCGCTGTGTAGAATGACATCATAGGTCAAGTTCGACTCCTAACCATAGTTAGCTATAGCTAACTAGAGTACCAGTCGAACTTCAAATAGTTAACTAGCTAGTCAACTATAGTCACCCGAGCACCCGACCTCGGTTCAGATGGTTAGTCCGATATGTGCGTAAATTTCAAAATGGCGGACACCGATCGCTTGTCACGAATAAATGCATATAAAAGTGTAAATATTTCACTAAATAACTTAGGTTTGATGAAATTATGCTTTCCCATTGTATGTCAATGTTCCCAAGCCCATATTCCTTCCCACTTTATGCCATATGGACGCTTTTTGACGTCTTAGCGGACAAAGATAACCCATTTTCGTAGGTCATCAAAACAGACCACAGAAAGGGTTAATGGAGACTGGTACCCGGCTCCAAATTTTCTGCAATAGTAATTCAATAGGGAACCGGGTACCAAGGAACTATAGTCGACTACGATCAAGTTCGATTGGGCATAGCAACTGCGCATGATCAGTAAACCATGAAACTGACTATGGTTAGCGAGTTGAACTTGACCATAATGAATGACGTCATGAATGACGTTGATAAGTACGTCACGAACGCATATTTGAAGACGGTCTATGCGTTGTTGTACAAATTGTTTGCTTTTACTATTTAATAAATATTCTGTTGAATATTTTGAAACTAATTTGACTGGGCGCTGTTGCTGCCATAGGCAGGAACAGCACCCAGTCAAATTAGTTACAAAATATTCAACAGCTTCCCTGTATAGTTTTCAGGAAATTGATAGCTAGGGCATTCGGGGATCGATCCCAACACGGCGAGGTGTGGGTGGAGCTTAGCTAGTGATGGGCGGGGCATAGCTAAAAAATAGAAAGGTGAATTGCTCACGCCGTCGCTGCAGCCATAGCTCTCGGTTGCGGCCATGGCTCTCGGTTACAGCCATAGCTCTCGGTGCATCAGTCCTACGCTCAGGGATTTAGTGCAATGTACTTGGTCAATTTTAAGCCTGCTAATGATGTACTGTATTTCGCGGCTTTAGTAGTAAAAATATGCTGCAGCTGCAATCAGTCCTTCCTCGCCTTTGGCCACGATGTCTTGTCCTCGGCCAAAATTTTTAGCATCATCAGGTCCATTCCTGATCTGAATGTACCGAGTCCTGTTTTCTTGAGGTCACTTTGGAGCATACTTAACAGATCAATACAATGACGTCCTCTCCTGTCTTTATGTTTACTTGCTCCCATTAGGGCGACTTCCAAAGCTCGCTTGCGCGGTGTGTCTTCTAGCATCCTTAGCACGTGGCAAACACGGGCCGTCCTTGCTGGCTGACTTTTATGAGCAGCGGCGATGTATTAAATATCTTGTATAGTGCATCGTTGGAAGTTATGCTGTCTAACCATTCGTGTTTGCTGTTTGCGGTGGCAGGCATCACGAGTTTAGAGCTGCCCTTAGAGCTCCCGAGTTGGTTATGGTTGTATATCACCAAGGATACGCAGGTTGCGTTGTACAAACGTAGTCTTTTTCCTTGATCTACGAATCAACAGATTCCAGTGCGGCGAAGTTGGTCGCCATTTTCATTAGCTTTCCTTACTTTGTCGATGGGGTGAAATCTGTTCTGGGCTCATTCATACAGAGATTCTGATTTCTTGTCTTCTTGCTCCTATCAGGAATATATTTCGTTAAACGGTTTCCTTTCCTCGTCCGTGAAGGCCACATCGTCAGCATATTCCATCTCTAGCGGCATGCCCAGTATGGACACTGGTGTCTTTGGTTTTGTTCAATTTTCTCGCACAGATTTCAATGCTGTGGCACGGTATCAGGTTAAAAGCATAGGGGATAGACCATCTCTTTGTGGGGAGTCGAGTGACGTTTCAAATTCTGTACACTTGGCTGTCTTGACTCGTACTCTCACCATGGTATCGCAAGTAGTAATCTGACATATCAAAATGAAAGAACAGATTATCGTAGCTCATCTCCATTGCAACTGCCCTGGTGTGGTACAGCTAGGATCATTGAGCAGCTAATTGTGTCAAATGATCTTGGCATGTCAATGCCCATCTTGTGAAAATCCCAGTGTTTGAACAGGACTATTGACACAAGCATGCGTCGAGCCCATATAATGTCTCATTATCCAGCCGGCAGAGGGTTAATCCTACGTGACGTCATAGCTCTGCTAACGTATGATTAATTACGACGTAATTAGTACGGGCAGATTGTCTCACGTGAATGACAATGGCAGCTGCATCCACGCTTAGAGCCACTCTGACAGGATCCAGTAAAGTCATCGATCGTGTCTCGGATGCGACAAAGGGTGATGTTAGATATAATTTTGTATATGCTGTTGAGGAGCCCAATGGGTCACAGCTTGGCTGCGGGTCGGGTCGGTGTCTTCATCATCATCATCATCATCATCATCATCTGTTGCGAGGTTAGAGGCCCTGCTGGCCTATTGCCGATCTAAATATTTCTCACATTGCAGCGGTTGGTTGGGCAATGTGCAGATAATAGTTGAGTTTCTGATATTTCTTCTCTTTTTTTCTTCTTTTTTTTACTGTTTGTATTATAGGGTTGCTGTGGTATATGTATAATTTACAATGTACATCTTTGAACTGGTAGGACAGACCAACCTTATCGGAGTGCAGGAACCTCAGGTTCTTCATGATGTGGCTTGAAGAGCTGGTAGGACAATCCCACCTGGCTCGGCCACTCACAGGGAGCAAGATGTTTCAAGTGAACAATATAATATTTACATCGTGTGTGTGGAAGGCCTAACCCTCCTTGCAAGCCTGCTTGAATGGTAGGGCAGGTCCGCCTTGTCAGTGCGCATTAGCCTGATATGGTTGGTAGGACACGCTTGGGTAGCATGATACGGGTGACTTGGCTTACAGCATCGATGGTAACGATGGCGTATAATAGCTGAATTGATTAGACCTGTGCGTGGTCGGTTTTGAGATAATGTCACTTGCATATTTGAATAGTCCATGGCTCATGTCATCAGGTCCGGATAGCAAAATGTTAAAACTTATTATAGCAATTAAATGGTATTTGAGAAGAAAAGCTACGAGTTGGAATTCCCTCATTACTGTACGTGACATCCTAACACTTTCATGACTAAATTTGTTCAAAAAGATGAAAACATTTACTTTTTGAATGTCCATTTGCAGGCCAAGAGAAGAATATTTTGGAAAATTTACTGCTGGAATGACTGGCTCTGTTATCGAGCCAGTCATTCCAGTGGTAATTTTTTTTAAATACTCTTCTCTTGGCCTGCAATTAGATGTTCCCCAAGACCCCTACAAAGGCCGGTTTGGGCCGGTTTTGTCGTGAAAGTGTTAAAATACGGGGATCATAGGCCTACTCATGTACGTTATTAGTTAACTTACTTTCAAAACATGTACGAGAAATTAAGCAACTGGACGCGCACAAAAATGATCATTGTGTGATTATACAAACTTTGTTCCATATTATACGGACTTGATTTCCAGGAAGACAAATACTGTAAAAGGGTTCTGAAGCCTCTCTCTATAGGGAGATTCCAGCCAAGTTTAATCGAAATAGGCCCAACGATTCATGAGGAAGCCTAGTCTTTTAACACATTTCCAGAACATTTTCAGAAATCCAAAATGGCTGGCGAAAATATTTACCAAATTTCTGTATACGTTTTTTGAAGCCTTGGGTTCTTGCCATGAACATTTGCTGAAAAAGATTTTTTCGTAGTCTTTTAACTGATATTTGGTTTCGGAAATCAAAAATGGCCATGGGGAATTGTCCAATCAAAATTATGTACAGTATACGAGTTCTGAAGCCTACAGCAATACTGTCCTTCCGGCCACGTGGGTTTAAATCGTTCAAATGGTGAATTATGTGTACAGTCTTTACTTCATTTCCCCAAAACTTTCGAAGAATCCAAGATGGCGGCCGGGAAAACTCGCCAATCAAAATTCTGTATACAAGTTCTGAAGGCTGCCACACTAGATTCTCCCAGCCAAGTCTGGTTGAAATCACCCATGCGATTGATAAGGAGTAGCATTTTAAAGAAAAGATTGACGAAGAAGGAGGAGGGAGAGAGAGAGTGAGAGAAATAGAGGGGAGGGAGAGGGGGATAGCACATATTCGCATTGCACAGCACACATAATCGCTTTGCACAGCACACATATTCGCTTGCACAGCACACATATTCGCATTGCACAGCACACATATTCGCATTGCACAGTACACATATTCGCATTGCACAGTACACATATTCGTATTGCACAGCACACATATTCGCATTGCATAGCACACATATTCGCTTTGCACAGCACACATATTCTCATTGCACAGCACACATATTCGCATTGCACAGATCACATATTCGCATTGCACAGCACACATATTCGCTTTGCACAGCACACATATTCGCATTGCACAGCACACATATTCGCTTTGCATAGCACACATATTCGCTTGCACAGCACACATATTCGCATTGCACAGCACACATATTCGCATTGCACAGTACACATATTCGCATTGCACACACACACATATTCGCATTGCACAGCACACATATTCGCATTGCATAGCACACATATTCGCTTTGCACAGCACACATATTCGCATTGCATAGCACACATATTCGCTTTGCACAGCACACATATCCTCATTGCACAGCACACATATTCGCATTGCACAGATCACATATTCGCACTGCACAACACACATATTCATTCACAACGAAATATCACATTTACGATAGAATAATAAAAAAATAATGATCACTACTGTATAGCACAGTTTTAATTATGCGTACAGGAGGGCACGCGAGTGTGCGCACGTCCGTGGGTGCGTGCGTGTGTACGTGTGTATGTGTATGGGCATGTGTGTGAGTTTATTAGTTACTCTGTCTGTATAAAACTACTGAAAGCTCTATCCGCCATAATTATTACTATTGATTGATTTATGTTTACAATAAGCCATAGGTCCTTGACTGTACATTTATACGTTATGCATATTGCCAATTAAATTAGTATGCAATACCATTATCCAGATACCTAATCGTATAACTAATACAATGAGATTCTCTTTAACGTTATATTCAAAATCCCTTCAACAGCATAATAACTTTTGTAAAGGTGGATAGAGAAAAGCATGGAGAGTAGGAGAGAGAGAGAGAGAGAGAGAGAGAGAGAGAGGGGGGGGGGGGAGGGAGAAGAGAGGGAGGGAGTAGTAGTGTCGGAATTAAAATGATACCACCTCCCTCAACTGGCCGCCGTTCGGCGATCCGTGGCCTCACCGCCCTATCAATCCATGGGGCATCGGTTGTTGAGATGGGGGGTGGGGTGGGGGGGGGGTAGTATAGGGTCTGAATGCTCATTTAGAGAGAAGGTCTTGACGTACTCGGTAACGGGTAAAAAGTAATACCGTCATGAAACAAAAAAAATAAATAAAAGAAATAAAAAAAATATAAAACTCCCACGCCCCACCTCATCGGGAGAACACCCACATTATCGCCGGCCATGGCTGGCTGGCCTCGGTCTCTCTCTCTCCGGGGGTTTTTTTCGGTGGTTCTCCGTTGCTCCGTACCGTCGACTTGGTACCACCATCTTTTTACTTTTTACTTTTGAGAGTTGAACCATGGTTTTTTTTATTAGAATTCAGCGCTGTTATCAACTGAGCCAACGGAGAACCGATAACTAGATTACAAATAATGATACTAATTGTTGTGCAATAATAGCAAACAGATCAATAACACACTGGTAGCTTACAAAATTACAGTCTATAATATATACGTTATCTCGAAGTGACGTCAAGATCTAGAGGGACTGATAAGCGCAGCAATACAGCAATGAGAACACATAACTTATCAGCTATAATTACTAATGCATACATGGTCGAGGTAGTTAATGCGTTGGATGCTCGTTTTGTGTTATTAGCAAACATCACAGGTTCAAATCTCATTATTGGCATTTGTGGATAACTCGGCCATTTCTGCTCCGATTTTAAATTGGTAAACAGTTTTGAAATTCTCGCTTCATTCCGGTCCTGATCGGAACCCTAGAACGCCGAGAATGAAGTGATTTCTCGGGACAATATAAGTATACACTCTCTCACAATACTAGCACGTGGATCTGATGCATGCGCATGCGTGCTACGTGTTCTTACGGACTTAGCCATACCTCTCTCATAGGACTTTATACACGTGCATAGACTATCCTATCCAGGGCGCATGCATGCGCACCACCTCCCCACACACATCTGAACGCCCATTTAGAGACAGGCATCTACAGGGATATACACCACCCACAGGTACTGATCGCCAGCACCACCCATAATATGGTCTGAATGCCCATTTAGAGACAGGCATCCACAGGGATATACACCACCCACAGGTACTGATTGCCAGCACCACACATAATAGGATCTGAACGCCCATTTAGAGACAGGCATCCACAGGGATATGCACAACCCACAGGTACTGATCGCCAGAACCACACATAATAGGGTCTGAACGCCCATTTAGAGACAGGCATCCACAGGGATATGCACCACCCACAGGTACTGATCGCCAGCACCACACATAATAGGGTCTGAACGCCCATTTAGAGACAGGCATCCACAGGGATATACACTATGATTACTGTTGCACAGCTTCGCGCCATTGTAAAGCATTTCGGCCTTAGAGGCTACTCTAAGGTCAAGAAAGCCGACCTGCTCCAGATGATCGGACAGGCCTGTGCTGAGGAGTGGCAGAAGCGACTCTTCCAAGCAATGAAGACGAGAAGGTTTCCAGCGCTTACCAAAGATGATCTTTGGAATCCCCACAAGAAAGCGCAGCGGATCCGTGAGCTTCATCAGTTGGACGAGGAGGTGACTGCTAGCTTGCAAGCCAAGACTGTAGCGAGGCGGATGGCGGACCATCCACTGGAGTGCTTACCTCCCCTATGCAGGATTATTAACCAAGTGATGAGGGGGCTGAGGTCTGAACCCTTAGCCCTGAGCATGAGGCGAGAAGGCGAACACATTCTCGACCAGCGTCTCGGCGAAAGGGAGACAGAGGATAGAGGACACCGGTACATATGCTGGACATTCTTCAGAGGTCTAGAAGGAGACGTCACAGGCCAGATCATGCAAAAGATCCAGCAGACGGTCCAGAATGCCTTCTACCTCCGCTACACCCATACCTATCGCATCCGTCACATCGAAGGCGGTAGGGTGATGCTGAACCTGTGGCTGAACACGATAGGAGCAGCTCAGGACTGGGTGACAGCAAGAGAGCAAGCCAGCCTCGACACAGGCCATATCGATCGACCCAACACCAAGTGGGCTTTCGTTCGATCCATCAACGTTGAGGTCAGGGCTGTCATCGACTGCCAACCTCTGCTTGGGACAGGTCCCCTCCCAGACTGGCTACGACAGAAGAAGAGTATGACTGCCCTCGACATCTACATGGATAACATGTATCTCTGGAGATGTCTAGCAGTCCACCGAGGAGCGAGAGCTAATAGAAGTACAGCTCCTGCACGAGAGCTTGCCACACAGTTCTACGGCAAAATAGTGACAGTACCTGATGTCCGCAAGACCTCGCTGGAGCAGATGGACAAGGTAGAGTTCTTCGCCATGATCGGGATTCACGTGTATGAACCTAACCGAAGAGGGCACCTGGCACTTGATCAGGCAAGCGGCTCACTACCGTGACACCATGACCATCGGAGTGTGGGACCACCACACATTCTACATCAAGAACATCTCCAAGCTGGCACATACACTAGTCTGCAGTCACTGTCAGCAGAGGTTTACACAGGCATGCAATCTTCAACACCACACTGATCACTGTACAGGCGGCAAAACAACAATCGTGTGTCCTGGCGAGAAGGTTGAGGCGCCACACTCTGCGTATGAGAAAGCCTTCCCCCTGTTTAAGACTATATGCTCGGCCTCAACGTGGCGCAGGGGTGTAACCCACTGGGTGTCAATCCAGACATTTGGAGGGGCTAACCAGAGCATTATGCACAACGCTAATGAAATTACACTTGGAGATCGAATCAATCGAAATGGTGCTCGCCCTGTGAGGATCCGCCAGGCAGGTGCAGCGCCGGGCTCCATGCCTCGAAGGAGCCCACCCTCAGCTACTGGAGGTCCCATCAACTCGTCTTGTGGAGCCAGGGGACGAGGATGGAGAGCTACTGGCCAACGGAAAGAGAAGACAAAACCCAAAGAGAACCCCAGTATCAACATCATGCACTGGAATGCAGAAGGGGTTACCAACAAGAAATCAGAGCTCGAACAGTTCCTGTACGAAAACAACATTGATATCTGCTGCATTCAAGAGACACACCTGCAAGAAGGAAAACCATTTAAGATCAGAGGTTACCAGATTTTCCGGTGTGATCGAAGAGGAAGAAAGAAAGGTGGGGTGATGACCTTGGTCCGAAACAGCGTGAACGCCAGCCAGATCAAAACCTTTATGGAAGAGGCAGAATATATCAAGATCAAGGTAACAACCAGCAACTCTGTGATTGAAATTGTCAATTATTACTGCCCTAATGACAAGAATCTCTCACTTGACACAATCCAGGTCCCGGACTGCCACTTCCTCATTGCGGGAGACTTTAATAGCCAGTCCCAGAGCTGGGGGTACAGAACACTTGATAAACGAGGAGAAGACATTGAAGCATGGCAAGATGAAAAGCACCTTTTACTTGTCAACGATCCCACAGATCAGCCTACCTTCTACTCGCGCCGATGGCACTCGACAACAACGCCGGACTTGGCATTTTGTACAGAAGACATTCACAGAAACCTCAGTAGAGTGGTCGGATCGCAGTTAGGAGGAAGCGACCACCGCCCAGTCCTCCTCTCTCTTTCTGGAAGTATTTCGACCAGTTCACCTCAACATCCAAGGTGGAACTACAAAAAGGCAAATTGGAGTCTGTTCGGCATTCGTTCCAATGAGCTTACCCATAATATAGCAGTAGAAGGGAGAAACATCAACAATGTGGTCAAGGAATTTAATTCAAGTATCCTCAAGGCTGCCAATGAAGCGATTCCTCGAGGGTTCAGGAAAAACTACCGCCCCTACTGGACAACAGAACTGCAAGCAGCACATGATAAACTAGACAAGGCCAGAGAAGATGCAGAGGGTAATCCCTGTCATGAAAACCACTTCACGCTACAACAAACTGAAGCCAGGTATCTAAAGACCAAGCTGGAGGCCAAAAGAAGAAGCTGGAGGGAAAAGACGGCAGGGTTTAATTTAGAGAGAGACACCACAAAACTATGGAGACTGACTAAAGCACTCAATGATGAGGGTGTCAGGGGAGAGAAGATTACTCTTGAAGAAGATGGACAAACACTGACAGGAAAGATGGCAGCAGATGCCTTTGCGAAGGCATATGCAAAAGAAAGCAACATTTCTATACCACGAATGCGTCAAAGGGAGGTTAGAAAAGAGCAAAATGAAAGAACAGACACCAACACTCACGATGCAATGAAAGTTGACATTAGTTTAACAGAACTGAAGAAGGCTATCCGCCAACTGAAAAAGAAGAAATCTCCCGGGCCAGATGGCATTACGAATGAAATGATCCAACACCTTGGTAATGCATCTCTTCGCAAGTTGCTAGACATCTTTAATCTCAGTTGGACCAATGGAGAGGTTCCTCAGTGCTGGAAGGAAGCCAGAATGACTCCTATTCTGAAAAAAGGAAAGAACAAGACGAAAGTGCTGAGCTACCGTCCTATCAGTCTTACAAGCTGCATATGCAAGACCATGGAGCGCATCATCAACCAGCGGTTGCAGTGGTACCTGGAGTCAGAGAACATTATAGTTTCAGAGCAGGCCGGATTCAGAAGATACAGGAGCACAGAAGATCAAACAACACATCTTGCACAGGTCATAGAGGACACTTTTCAAGCCAAGAAGGTGATGCTAGCTGCCTTTATCGATCTGCAGAAAGCATTTGACAAGGTGTGGAAGGATGGCCTCCTCGTGAAGCTCCGGCGCACAGGCATCGGTGGCAACATGTTCCGATGGACCAAGTCATACCTACACAATCGCAGAGCTAGGGTGCTGGTGGATGGACAATCTGGACAGAATGTATTGCTGAGACAAGGGGTGCCACAAGGCGGAGTATTATCACCTACTCTGTTCATACTCTTCATCAATGACATTGTAGCAGAGCTGCCCAATGGGATCCAAGCAGCCCTCTATGCAGATGACCTCGTAATCTGGTGCACCGAGGAGTACACAACGACTGCCACGTACAGAATGCAGCTCGCCTTGGACAGAATTACAGCTTGGGCCAATCGCTGGTGTATTACCATCAACAAAGAAAAATCATCAGCCATGCTATTCACACTGTCCACCAAAACCAAGGTTGGCAATCTGACACTGGGCGGTACTCCACTCGAATACGAGGACCAGCAGACATACCTGGGAGTCACATATGACAGAAGATTAACATGGAAGGAGCACATCCAGAATGCAGAGGCAAAGGCCAGAAGAAAGCTAAACATCATGAGGAAGCTGGCAGGAACAAAGTGGGGTGCCAATGAAAGGATCCTCAAGACCATCTACCTAGGTGCCGTACGACCACACCTTGAGTATGGATCCAGCTCATGGATGACAACAGCTAAATCTCATCAACAGAACCTCGACAGAGTACAAAACCAGGCACTGCGCATCATCACTGGTGGAATGAGATCAACACCAATAGAAAAAATGGAGCAGACAGCAGGCATTCCCCCACTTAGCAAAGGAAGGGAATGCAAAGCACTGATCCAAGCTGCAAAGTTCAAATCGTTCAATAACCACCCGATGAAGATCAGGCAAGCACAGCTGTCATCAGGAAGACTTAAAAGATCAAGTTTTGTGAAAGAGACAAAAGCACTTCAAAGGAAACACCAAGAGATGTTGCCAGCACAAATAGAAGATCCAAACCACACCCTTGATCCTCCACCCTGGGAAAACAAACTAGAGAGCATAGCTATTCGCACCACAGTACCTCATCTCACAACCAAAAATGAACACAGCGATGTGAGCAAGAAGGCCCTGACCCTAGCCATGCTGGAAGAAATGTACCCTCAGGAGACATGGATAAGGATCTACACAGATGGATCAGCCAAAGATGCAATTAGGAGCGGAGGTGCCGGACTGCACATACAGTATCCAAACGGACAACATGAGTCAGCTGCAATACCGACAGGCAAACACTGCACAAACTACAGAGCTGAAGTCGAAGCACTGGTTCATGCAGCTAATACCATCAGCAGAACAGCAGACCCTATTGCACAGATTGTCTTTTTATCTGATGCCCGCTCCGTCCTTGAGGCTATCACCAAAGGTAAGCTGCCACAACTTGAAGAAGCACTACAAACCATCAAATGCTTTCGGATATCACTGCAGTGGATCCCCTCACACTGTGGAGTCCAAGGAAATGAGGAAGCAGACAAGATGGCAAAGGTGGGTGCAGAAGAGAATCAGACAGAAAACATGGTTACCCATACAGAGATGAAGACTATCATTAAGTCCCTCTATAGAACACCTCAATCAGAAGATGCCTACCATCATCTCTCGAGGCCAGAGCAAGTGACCATTTTTCGTCTCAGAACTGGACACAACAGACTAAACCAACACATGTACAGGCGGTTCCACCTTACGACATCGCCCGCTTGTCCTTGTGGAGAAGCAGAACAGACCACAGAGCACATACTTCAATGTTGCAGTACGTATCAGCTGCTGAGAGAAGAGATCTGGCCTTTGTCAACCTCTATTCTTGAAAAGCTGTATGGGCCTGTGGAAGAACTGCAGAAAACCACAGATTTCATCTTGAGAACGGCTCTCCAAGTGTGATACCAGCGATCGAAAAGAAGAAGAAGAAAGCCTTCTATCCACCACAACCCTCCAATTCAGCGGCTACTCATTCGATCAAGTATGAGTCGAAAAACAGAGGCATACACATACACCATGTAGAGTGTGGGCACGGTGGCGAGCGTTCAATCGAGGATGCTCCCGTAAATGGTTATGATCCGACCACCAACACCATTCACCAGTTCCATGGCTCTCACTGGCATGGGTGTCCACAACACCAGCGAGGTGAGGATGCCGAACAAAGATACTGCAAGACAGTCCTGAGAGAGGAGAAGCTGAGAGCCTCTGGATGCATGCTTGTGGTACAGTGTGAGTGCTGTATAAAACGCTGTCCAAGTGTCCCTAAACGAGTTCGGACTGTCCCATACCCACACTTCATAGTTTACAAGTTCGAAGCACTCCTAGATGGTATCAAGACTCATCCTACGGAGACTCTCACGATCGAGAGTACTCACATACCTATCTCTGTGTCAGTTGGCTGCTCCTTAGAAGCCGCCACGAGTGAGCCCATTCACCTCTGCAATCCTGACCCCAAAGAACTGATCAGAGAGTTCATGCAGGTGATCCAATGGCGAGCATATCTAATCCGGACAAGGGTTAGTGCACAGTACATACCGACAGACCTGGACAAGCTCCCAAAGCAACAGCAGCGACTGATCAATGAGTGGTGTGACCAAGTGCCTGTACTGGGATTTAACTCTGGGCAGTATGACCTGAACCGCATCAAGAAGTACTTTGTCAATGAGCTGACTGACAGTACAGGTACAGTGAAAGTCGCCAAGAAGGCTAGTCAGACCATGTTCCCCATAACACCGGAGCTACGGTTTCTCGATGTGCTGAACTACCTCGGCCCAGAAGTCTCGTACGAGGTATGGTCAAAGCTTACGGGTGTACACAGCAGAAGAGCTGGTTCCCATATGAATTGTTTGACACACACGAGAAGCTCAACTATCCAGGGCTTCCTGACTACTCAGAATGGACATCTAAGCTCAAGTGGGTGGAGGGGCTACCTCTTGATGCGATCAGAGTGGGAACAGTGTAACCAGACATTCAGCGAGCATGGAATGTGGACATTCGCCGACTGGCTGTGATACTACAACAACCTGGACGTCAGTCCATTCATCGAAGCCCTAGAGCGGATGCGGGAGTTCTACACAGAACGAGAAACAGACATCCTCAAAGAGGTGTCTTTCACAGGTGTGTCACTGCAGTACCTCCTACGTGGAATCGCTCAGCACATGCCGGATATTAGCCTCTATTCACCGGGCAAGGAAGTCTATGAGATGCTGAAGGGTGCTGTTGTTGGAGGTCCCAGCATCGTGTTCACCAGATACCACGAGGCCGGTGTGAGTCGAATCCGCCAGAGTGAGCGTGTCTGCCAATGTCTACTCGGCTACGACGCAAATGTCTGTACCTGTCAACGATGGTCAAAGAGATGCCATGTGGTAATGAGACAGTGCGCCATTGGTCCAGTGACAGTGGGGGTAGCTAGCTTTAAGGAGGCTCTCCCAGCAGACAGCTGGTTTGGGTTTGCTGAGGTGGATATAGAGGTCCCCAAGGCTATGTGGGCAATGTTCGAGGAAATGCCTCCTCTCTTCTATAACCACGAGATCCCGGTAGAGGCAATCTCTTCTGAGATGCTGGCATCTCTAGGGCGAACAGGGAGGAAGCGGCCCACCACCCAGAAGCTGGTTGGTGCCCTCTCTGGCAAGAAGCGGCTGCTGTACGCCCCGACACTCAAGTGGTATATAACCCATGGCCTGGAGATCACTGCTGTATACCACACCATAGACTATGAGGCCAAGTGCCCATTCGAGTGGTTCGTGGAGGCCCGCCGCTTGGAAGATGTAGATAAGAGCAAAGCGCTCTTGGCAGATCTCTTCAAACTCCTCAGCAACAGTGCCTACGGGAAGCTCATCGAGGCCCTAGAACGCCATAGCAACACCAGCTTCACGAAGGATGAATGTGTGGTAGACAAGGCCCTGCGTAGTGTATGGTTCAAAGATCTCGAGGGGATCAGTGAGTCATACGAGCTCCATAGTCGCAAGCCGAGAATCACTATTCAAAGGCCCTTCCAGGTGGGGATAGCCATTTATGAGCTCGCGAAACTGCAAATGCTGGAGTTCTACTATGACTTCCTTGATCACTACGTAGCTCGTGACAGCTTTGGGTACCTGCATATGGACACTGACTCCGCGTATATTGCTATAGCAGGCTCCAACCTCGACGACGTCATTCGCCCTGAGATGCGAGCAGAGTACCAGGCTCATAAGCGGGACTGGCTAGCTTGGGACAAATGGTCTAGACGGACTCCGGGACTGTTCAAGCTCGAGTTCGAAGGCTCTCGTGGCATCGTTCTCTGCTCCAAATGCTATTACGTGGAGAGCGCAGCTGCAAGTAAGTGCTCGGCTAAGGGAATGTCAAAGTGGCAGAATGAGGTCTCTTGGCAGATGTTCTACAGTGCCCTACATGGCGGGGTGGACAGAGCTAAAAACCGAGGCCTACGCATGCGCAACCAGGGTATTGTGACATATGAACTGGAAAATCTCGGCTCTCCACTTACTATGATAAGCGCCACGTGCTGCCAGATGGTGTCTAGCTGAAGCTCTTCTATGACAAATGGGCACCTAGGCACTCTGTGCTTGCGTGCCAGGTAGTACAGTGTAGGCTGCCCCTCCGCCTCCACATATCTGTCAAGCCTGTGAACATCTATCGACCAGTTAGGATCTGTTGCACGCCGTAGACCACCTTCCAGCTCACCAGGCTCACACAGGTACTGAACCAGAGCATCAGGTGGTAGGCACTCCTCTCCCTTGTTCGCTCCTCTAGAGCTGTGACCAGCAGAGTGTCTGATAGCCTCTACCAGCTTCTTCCCGATTAGCCTAGTAACCCCGGCATTGGACTTCTCCACCACAGCAGGCAGCCCTCTCACCCATACTCTAGAACGTTCACTCAGCATGGCCATTTCCTGGGTGTATTGGTGTGGGAACAGTCTCTCTGCCAGTGTCTGATTCCACCACTCAACGATAGCCTGGGCATGGTGATTCCCTACCTCGCCTCGCCTAACTGCCACACCGTGTTTCCGCATGAGGGCTGCAGTCTCACCTCTAAACTCCTTAGCCTCATCCACCTGCAACAATTCCGGACACTGGAGGGGATTTTCCAAAGCCTCGTAGACACCCTGGAATGCCTGGGCCACCTGGCCAGCTGACTTGTCTGTGAGCAGTACTTCTGCCTTGTACCTGCTGGCGACATCGACGAAGGAATAGAACATCTGCCTGGTGAACTCTGTTCGGGACAGTTTCCTCGAAATGGGCATGCCTGATGTGCCGTGGACGAGGTCTGTATAACTGCCACATCGCCTGGCGGCTGAGCCACTGGCTAGCTGTCTCCAATGTGAAGTTGTATCCCTTGTGACGTGCAGCCTCGAGTAGTTGAGGGGGCTCATGGTAATATCCACCAAGCTGATAGTAGAGTTCATCAAGAAAGACGGAACTCCCGGATTTCATCACTGACGTCCGTTCCTGTCCTGTCACACATGGCCTGGGTGATTTTATCACTGACGTCCACTCCAGTCCTGTCAGGCACGGCCTGGGCGAACTCTAAACAGACGAACAGATGGCCGTCATTCGTTCGACTATCACTGAAGACCTCCTCAAACACCTCCGTACACTGGCGTCTAGTCTCTGCTGGATCCTCACTGAATGGTAGTTTATCGATTAACCCTCGGAAGTTACGGCGTCTAGTCTCCCATGGATCCTCACTGAACGGTAGTTTATCGATTAACACTCGGAAGTTAAGGGACTTGACCAGGTCACACAGAGACGCCATCCTTATATAATATGGCTTAAATGGTAGCCCAGATGGCCGCGAGCACTATGATAATGTACGGTAGCCAAGGGCCTGCGATTCTGAAGAACGTACCTACTCCTGAGGCGATAGCTGGTATGGCTTCAAAAATTTTCTCCACCCCATGGAGAGCATTGTTGGCGATCTTGCAGATCGTCTCACCAGCCTTCATTGTGAACAGAGCGATCGAAGCCCCAACTGCTGCCAGCGGACCGATAGAACCTTTTACGTAAGTGCGATAGATTCCTTTCACTCTGTGTACTAGCTTGCGGGATTCAGGCTCTACATCATCATACTCACCACCGACATCATAGTCGTCTACATCATAATCCTCCTCATCATTGTCCTCATCATAGTCCTCGTCATCTATATCCTCGACTGGATCAGCCTCTGGTTCATACATCGCTCTGGGGATCTGTCGCTGGGGCAGCTATATATTAGCTTTAAAGTGTAGTCTATAGCATGGCACCCGCAATCTTGAATGCGGGCGTCTTTGCCTTAGCGAACTGGGGACTCAGCTTCGCCGACAAGAAGGTGGCAGAGGCCGAGCGTGAGCGTCATAACCAGGCGATGGAGAAGCTGTCTAAGGAGAAGTTTGAGTACAGCAAAGCCCTCGAGCATATGCGCCAGAGGGAGGCACGCCGACGACAACTTCGAGCTCAGGCCAACCAGAGCATCAAAGAGGCAGATGAGAGTCTCGATGAGTACTATGAGGCTGTAAAGATATCTGAGTCGAGGCTCGACTATGAAGCATTGACAGGTCAGAAGACAGCAGAGCTTATAGTAGTGGTGGCAGCTGCAGCTGTGATGACAGGAGTCGTGCTCTACGCACGCCCAAGCTGAATACCTGATGTGTTTGACGCGCATACCTTAGCATATCCAAAGTAAAGTACTGTCACACCTAATGAGTGAGTCCCAGCTATGAGGTTTCCGATGTTGAAGCTGAGCCGGTTGCCCTGATTGGGTGGGATGTCCCTGCCCCTGAGGTGGTGATGGCCCTCGAGTGCTGACTCGAGGTCGTCGCTTCCACTGATTAGGTGCAGATGTGCATATGACTTAGTTTTCTGTCTGTAGAGTTGGCAATCAGCCAGCTCGCGTCCCTCACCAAGAACATTGGTCCCAGCAACCACAAGCTTGAAGTCGTCTAGCTTATCTACCTGCTGGATGGCTCCTCCCTTCTGAACCAGGACTGCAACAGCGACACAGTCCGATGCACCACGATGCAATGTCAGCTCTGCCCGTTGGTTAGCTGTGGCTTGGACGTACTAGTGTTCTCGCTCCACATGCACGATCCGCTGTTTGGAACCCGTTTGCTTCAGCTCCTGGTCATTCTCATCATGCCAGACATGAAGTCTTGGAGCATGCATCGTCGCATCTGCGAGCTGCTCAGTGTACACCCGGAGGAACAGCCTATCCTGCATGGAAACCGGATTCACGTATGTGTACTCGAGGAGGGTTAAGAGTGGAACTGCCACAGGCTTCTCGACACCTGCCCGTAGTTTGAATTCCATGAACCCCTCATTGCACCCCAGAGTGTAGTACACCTTTCCCTTCACATAGAAGGTTGGTCCACGAGCCAGCGGACCTAGGACTCGGTACTCATCGTTCACATAGGTCGTGTCCACGTTGATGTTGCTCTGCACGATCTCCCACCTGTTCAGAACCTTCGGGAGCTCTACCATCTGTTCTATTGTGCTCTGAAGCTTGAACTCGAGTGTCATGCTCTTGATCTCGTGGATGTGTGCCAAGATTGCAACGTTGATGTACTTCCCAGCAGTGGACAACAGGTTCTCATCATGTATACTGGGTCGAATGACCGTCAGGCAGTCCTACCGAGGATCAGTGCGGTGCGATGTCGCGGGTTCAATGGCCCCATCTGGATGTTGCACATACTGCAGCATATTTAAGGTCTGGGTATATAGCGGTTTTAAATGGCTGCTATGTTTGGTAAAGTTCTCCAGCAGATTTTTTATAGGCAGCAGGACAAGTCGGCACGACAATCACATCCACGGCGTGCACCACCCCCACTGTGACAGGGTCTGAGGACTGCTTCGTGACATCAACATTATCCACGAGCGAGCCAAGGTCACACTGATGCGAAGATAATGGCCGCCATAGAGGAAGAAGCGCCAGCTCATAGTACAAAAGAACTCCTGACTCAGATACTCTACCGGAAGTTTGACAGCACCCAAGGCAATGTACTACCCAACCTACCAGTGGCCTCAACCAACAGTCCTGTTATTCTAGCTCTCCAAAGGGCGAGGGTCGCCCACAAAGATCTACTAATGGTCGGGAAGTGGGATGATGTATTTAGCCTCCATAGTCAGGAAGAGCGAGAGAGGCTGGATAGACTCCAGTCTAAAGCACATAATGCCCTCGGGGTCAGGGCTTTTAAGCACATCTTCACCCCAGCAGGGCGCAAGGAATCAGACAGTGATCTGGCAGCATTTCTGGAATTCCCAGAAAAAGAAGAGGACTACCAGAAATACCTCATCAAACCCCTCCTCAAACCCCCTCCCAAGACAAAGGCTAGGCTGGCATGGGGAAAGAAGGTCTTCCGTGAGTAGTACCAGAGGCAGAGAGTCCCAGAAGAGGACCCTCACTGGAAAGAGTTTCAGCGAAAGCATAATCTTAATCCACCTGACGAAGTAGCTTCTGACGAAGGTCCTCAAGCATCTGACGAAGTAGCGGAGCCCGTGGACGAAGTTCCTCAGCCTTTTGATGAATCAAAAAAGTTGTGGCCGACAGTCTGTCAGCGATGACGCGTAGAGCATGCTAGTTTCCTGGCTGAAGGTCTGCGCATTTTCCAGAAATGGCTTGAAGTGTGGCAGCTCACCTGTCTCCTTATTGCTGAAGATGAAGCGATACAGCTCCGCTGCCCTCTGTACACCTGCGATAAAGTCCCCTTTGGTCTCCTTGAGGGTTAGGCTGTCGTATATGGTCTCGAGCAGGGCACGTCTACACTTGGAGCTGAAGTATTGCAACCAGGCATTGTGGCGGATGTCCGGTGAGATCTCACGGGTGTACTTCTGAAAGAGGATGAAGACAGTTATCTTTGTGTGCTGGAGGCGCCTGGTGATGTTGCTGAGGTAGGTGACTGTCTTCTGGTCCATTGCAGGGTCATCGATAACTAGAACAACTGGTTCTGTCAGTCAGGCTGCCAGCAGCTTCTCCATCAGTGCTTGCAAGTTCTGCGTCTTGGTGATTGGGCCATTGTACCATTGATCATTACTGTCCAGAAGGATGTATTGAGAGTGTAGATGTAGAGAGGCCACAGCAAGATGTTCTTCCCGTGTCCTGATGGGGCAATGATCAGCACCACCTGGCCAGCATCGGCCGGCCTACTGTCGAATGGTACCCACGTGAAGAGATCAAGTCTGTCTGCCACTTCCATGGGGTGGAGAGGGTAGGCCGTGGTTGTCTGCTGAAGACCACTGCTCAGCACCAGATTCTCTGCGTAAAATGTGAACATGCCAGAGTCTGCCGTGGTTCAAATGCTAATCACTTTAGCCTCCTCCCAGATGAGCGTTGTCAATGTAGATGGAAGCCCCTATGGGTGGTCCCATCATGCCGATGCGACTCTGGCAGAGACTACATGTTTGTCTGAGCCTACACAGTCCCATCTCCATCTAGAGGCCTACACCCACCACGATCACATGTATCAAATTCCTATGCCCAGGGCTTTAGAGGGTGGTGGGGGACACGGATCGCTGAACGGCTGCCAATTGAGGGCGGTGGTATCATTTTGCCTAGTAGTAGTGTCGGAATTAAAATGATACTACCTCCCTCAACTGGCAGCCGTTCGGCGATCCGTGGTGGCCCCCACCACCTTCTCAATCCCTCGGTCCTCCATCTAGAGGCATACACCAAGACCTGTCTCAACAACCCTGGGGCCTCCATCTAGAGGCATACACCAACCACATGTCTCAACAACCTATGCCCCAGGGATTGAGAGGGCGGTGGGGGCCACGGATCGCCGAACGGTGGCCAGTTGAGGGAGGTGGTATCATTTTAATTCCGACACTACTACTTATTATTACTATTATTATTATTATTATTATTATTATTATTATTATTATTATTATTATTATTATTATTATTTTTATTATTATTATTATTATTATTATTTTTATTATTATTATTATTATTATTATTTAGCCGACTGGAAGAATTAGTTTCCTGTCTCCATAATAATAATAACTAGAATGCATTCGAGAGAGATGCTGACTCTGCGCTCCAGATGACAATGCACTTAGTGACCCCTAGATAGTTGATCCGTTGACCACAAACTCAAAGCAACCGTACGCTGTCGCAATATGAAGGCGTGTGCTAAATCTGGTGATGCTACCTTATTGTAATCCAAAGTTAGGGCCAAAATGTGTTTTCCTGTATGCACTTTGTGACCCCCGTGATCTAGATATTTGATACGTTGTCCTAAGCTCAAAGAACTTCTGGCCACCTATAATATGAAGAGATGGGCCAAAGTTGGTGATTCTACCTGCTTGCATTCCAGATTTTTGGCAAAAAATGTGTATTTCGGGATGCACTTAGTGGCCTCGTGAGCTAGATATTTGAACTTTTGACCAGGAACAAAAGTATCCCTCTAGCCAATCGCAATAGGAACGCATATTAATAGGAATGTATATTGGCTATTCTACCTTTTTGTATGTCTAGCCACTCATAATATGCCAAATTTGGTGATTTTACCCACTTGCGTTCCCCATTTTATGCCCAAAAATATGTATTTCGGATTGCACTTTGTGACCCCCTAGATATTTTAACTTTTGGACAGAAACAAAAATTTTCTTCTAGCCATCCGCAATATGAATGTATGTTACCGATTCGGTGATTCTACCTTCTTGCATTGCTGACACTAAGTGACCCTATGATCCCGATCTTTTTACACTTAGACCCCCAAACTAAAAATATTTAGCCACTAATAATATCAATCTATGTGCCAAATTTGTCGATTCTACCTCATAGGATTCCGGCGATATGCCTAAGACAGACAGACAGACAGACAGGCAGGCAGGCAGGCAGGCAGGCAGACAGACAGACAGACAGGCAGGCAGGCAGGCAGGCAGGCAGGCAGGCAGGCAGGCAGGCACAATTATTCCCTTGATTTAGCCGGCCTTTAATCGAATTATTTTTATTTGGAGGATTATCGGCCTATCTGACACGGTATCTGACACGGTATCTGACACAGTATCTGACACGGTATCTGACACGGTATCTGACACGGTATCTGACACGGTATCTGACACTGTATCTGACCCGGTATCTGACCCGGTATCTGACCCGGTATCTGACACGGTATCTGACACGGTATCTGACATGGTATCTGACACGGTATCTGACCCGGTGTCTGACACGGTATCTGACACAGTATCTGACACTGTATCTGACACGGTATCTGACACGGTATCTGACACGGTATCTGACCCGGTATCTGACACGGTATCTGACACGGTATCTTATATATTAGTATGCTTTATTAGCATACGCAGCGCCACGCGAGCTTGCATACACACTAATCATTATTCTGACTGGATAGGTGCCACGCGCATGTTAATTAAATTAACATTACTAACATAATACACGAGTGCAAGCATAGTAATAAGGCAGGCAGGTGGGCGGGCGCACGGGTGGGCGCGCGGGCAAGCGGTGGACTGGCGGGCGGGTGGGCAGCCAGTTAAGCAGGCTAGGCCAATGGGCGTTAATTGTGGGCAGTTACATTTTATATTACAACTATTATAAAAGAATTATATAAATACGATCAAGAATATTATATATGCCACTATATTAAACATCTTACAAACTGTATTGAAATGATGGCAGCGGTATGCCTAATAGCCATGCATTTGTTACATATTTACAGGACACCTGATTTTGGTCGTGACCTTGGGCTCGTCTGGTCGCCGTATAGCAAAGACAGTCCATTCTATGTCGAAATCACGCCAAATCTCGGAGCACAGAGCAGGAAGTTAGCCATGGCCGAAGCAGCCCGGCTCTTCTGGAGCGAGGCTCTCATCGATAACGTCATGTCCGGGAGACAGAACTTCTCATTTCCTGATAATTATACAATAGAGAATAACGTCATCAATGACGTCACAATCATACCTACAACAACTGAATACTCCGAGCAATATCGATCGCTGTTTCACATGACTGCTGAACAGGTAAGACCGCAATCCTAATGATATTTACAGATGCTTATTGTTAGAAAGGGCCGCGACGGCGGCGGTGGCGGCGGCGGAAGCGCTGGCGGTGGTTATGGTGGTGGTAGAAAGAAACCCCTTTATGGCTGAGTTTCCAGAGAACCTCATGAGTCACGTCTCACGCCTCACGCCTCACACGTGAACGGAAGAATTAACATATCAATAGCAATACGACGGTCTCCATAGGCATTGTCGCGTCACTTTTACTTTCGATTTATGCCTCACACGTGAGGCAAGGAATGGGCATGTTCATTCTTTGTGAGGTGAATCGTAACTGGTAGCTGTAGCAAGCATTTAAATTGTTGTCATAATACAGGTAATTTCTAGAACTTAATTTCGGAATTATGATTTATAAATATTTTACGTGCATAATTAAAGAATAGATCAGCATCTGGATGATCTAGCAGATGGCGGTATGTTCGATGAAACTCCCCTAATTCGTTGCGCAATAGATAATGTTCCCGACAGCACATGGAACGTTTTTTACATTTTCGTTTTCGTTGTTGAAAATTTAAAAGTAGCATCAGTGCGAACGTTTCTTCGTCGGAAGAATCAAATCCTATGCCAACAAATCGCACTCAGAAATGACGCGTGAATTGGTTTAAATGACATTGATGGAGACGCGCATGTAGTATGAGGTGTGAGGCGTGAGGTGTGAGGCGTGAGCTTCTATGGAAAGACAGCCTAAACGACAGTTGAGGTCACGGCAGAGAACAGAGCAGGCTGTTCAACATCAAACCGTTACAAACTTATTAGACGCAACAAATCAAGGCCCACAACTACAAACATGTATGTATGATTACTGTATTCTGTGGCTGTAGTAGTAGAAACATCATACGGCTGCAACCAGTCCTTCTTCGCTTTTGCCCACTGTGTCTTGTCCTCAGCCGAAATCCTCAGCTTCCTCAGGTCCATTCTTGATTTGAGTGCATGGAGTCCGGCTTTCTTGAGGTCACCTCGTAGCACGCTTAGCAGATTTATGCAATGACGTCCTCTCCTGGCTTTGTATTTGCTGGCTCCCAGTAGGGAGAACTCCGAATCTTTCTGTGCTGGTGTGTCTTCTGGCATCAGTATAACATGGCCAAACACGACCATCTTTGCTGGGCGACTTTTACAGACAGCGGCGATGTATTACACATCTTGAATAGTGCATCAATGGAAATTATGCTGTCTGGCCATCGATGTCCAGTGTTTGCGATGGCGTGCACAAAGTGTGTCTAGAGCTGCCTTTGGAGCTGCCCAGCTGTTACAGTTATACAGCATCAAGGATACGCAGGTGGCATTGTATAAACGTAATCATTTTGTCAAGGGCGTCTTTGATCTACGAACCCATAGCTTCCAGAAGGACTGGAAAGCTATGCTCCCCATGACGCAGCGTGCAGCAATGTCAGCAGTACAGTAAAGCAGTGAGCACAGGATTGTAGTTTTCCTCCATGGTTCGCCGCCACGAAGTGGATTGTCAGTTTCTTGCTTTGTAGGTGAATTCTGTTTTGGATTCATTCATAGATATTCTAAATTTGTAGTCTGCTTGCAGCTATTGGGAGAAGTTCGGCAATGGGGTTTCTTTTTCTCGTCTATGAAGTCCACATCGTCGGCATAATTTATCTCTAGTTGCATACCCAGTCTGGAGCGGGGGTGGGGTGGGGGCAGTTTGTCTTGAAGATAAGGTACTTAAGATAAATTAAACCTCTCTTACAGACTCAGCTGATAAGTGCAAAGGATTTGCAGCATACTAGGAGGACCTTGCAGTTACAAAAGATGAGCCTCACTTTAACACAGATTATGCAGCGAGAATACAGTATGACCTCTCATTAATACAGCATATCTGCATGCAGAACACACAACCATGTAACCAGATGTCCGCATGCAGAACACACAACCATGTAACCAGATATCTGCATGCAGAACGCACAACCATGTAACCAGATGTCTGCATGCAGAACACACAATCATGTAACCAGATATCCACATGCAGAACACACAACCATGTAACCAGATATCTGCATGCAGAACACACAACCATGTAACCAGATATATGCATGCAGAACACACAACCATGTAACCAGATGTCTGCATGCAGAACACACAATCATGTAACCAGATATCCACATGCAGAACACACAACCATGTAACCAGATAACTGCATGCAGAGGTTGTAATGTTGTTAAGAAGTTGACCAAAGGCAACCCTGCAGATAAGTTTGATATCACAGCCGAGCATGTACTTTATTCTGGTGATGTCCTACTTCCTGTCCTGACACACATGTATAATAATGTTCTCCTAACAAAACAGAGTCCACTTGCATTCAAGTCTAGCATTCTTACTCCAGCTCACAAGAAAAGTGAAGATCCTTCTAACTGTGATGGATACAGATGCATCACAGTGTCAACCTTAGTAGGAACGATTTTCGATCACATCATACTAGGCGAATTCCAAAATAGCATTCTGGCCAATCAGTCTTCATTACAGTATGGCTTTACTTCAGGCATATCTCCAACTATGGCATCTCTAGTGATATCAGGGATCATCTCAAAAGCATCAGAAGCTAGACAGTCAATTTCCATTGTATTCCTTGAAAGCTTTTGATGTAGGGGATCATAATTCTTCAAAATTCCACCTGTTTGACCAGAACATTGACCCACACATATAGCAAATTGTTGATCATATGTATGAGGAACTATCAGTGAAATGAAGAATGTCATTAGTGATAAGATCCAGATCAAGCAAGGAGTTCGACAGGGAGGCATTGCCTAGACATGATTGTATAAGACCTACATCAATAACATTCACGTAAATTTGAAAACACAGAAACTCGGGACTTATATAGGTCCAATCTACGCATGATGTCCCACTGTTGCAGACGACATCACTCTATGCAGCAACTCAGCTGGTGAGCTTCAGGCTATGTTAGGCCAATCACACAACTATGCGTGTCGGGAAAGATACAATATTCACCCTGAGAAATTCAGTATCCTCTGCAAACCTAACCAACAAATTTCTAAGGGACAAGATCGCAAGTTGAACCTAGGAATCTCAACAATAGATTTAAGAGAAAAAACAACACATCTTGGTCTAGTGCGTACAGCAAAGCGTGAAGGCACCATCAACAGTGAAGAACAGATTTCAAGAGTTCGAAGATCCTTTTATGCCTTGTGATAGGAACTGGACTTCGTGGATCTAATGGTTTTGTTCTGAAACTATGCTTTCATATATATATATATATATATATATATATCAATCAAGAGCTAATTCTCTCTGTACAAATAAACCACGGTCATGAACACAAAATTCCTAATCTTGTCGCCTAAATCTGTATGTAATGTTCTACACCTCAAACTGGACTTTTACATAACTGAACACGTGTGCTGTTTCCCGCCACGCACGGACATCAAGCGGCGTGAAGTCATGCATGCATGTGCATTTCGTACTTGGAATTATGTCAGCTAACGCGGGGACAAAAAGTATGGCAGCCTAGTTGTACCATCATGTTTCTACGTTCTATTGTTTTTGCTGGTGCTTAACTTTTGCACAGGTGTATATATATATATATATATATATATATATATATATATATATATATATATATATATATATATATATATATATATATATATATATATATATATATATATATATATATATATATATATATATATATATATATATATATATATATATATATATATATATATATATATATATATATATATATATATATATATATATATATATATGCCATGTACAATCTTCCAATACTCCCATATAGCCTGGAAATCTCTGTACTATCATTAAGAGAAGTAGAGACCTTACAGATGTTCCACCTCAACATGCTAAGAAAGATACTTGCATTACCGGTTCGTACACCTAGATGTTAATTCACCCTTCCAGAGTATTCATCCATCAAAGTGACCTCGTATGACGTCACAATCAGCTCGGCGCGTGTATGATGACGTCACAATCATTACGTCACAAAGGATTCCACACCGTCATCAAATCTCAAATACTCCGACACGCTGTATGAATTGTATGTCTTTGTAATTCTTTGCTATTTAATAAACATGCTGTTGAATAGTTTGAAACTAATTTGACTGGGCGCTGTTGCTTCCTTAGGCAGCAACAGCACTCAGTCAAATTAGTTTCAAAATATTCAACAGCTAGCCTGTGTAGTTTTTTGTAAATTGATAGTCATGGTGTTCAGAGATCGATTG